>VWZN01011470.1:283030-300691 GCA_013396955.1 Regulus satrapa | reverse complement strand
AAGAAAAGAAAAAAAAAGAGGAAAAATATGAGATCCTTGGACTCTGTGAAGTCCCTCAGCAGTGGTGGATCTCAGGATAGGAGGACCCTAACAAGTTTTCATAGTTTGCCCTAATAGGTTCTGAGGTGAACTTCTTCCCGAGTTGTATGCGAAGTTCCTGATTTTATCAAATGTCTGTAGAAGGCAGATAGCCCTTGGGTCTATCAGCGCGCTGTGACATCACACTTGAGCCAGTTTGCATAAATCTCATTTCAGGGTGCTGTGGCGCTGTAGCAGGAAGTCTGCCCCAGCCATGGACAGGTGCTTTGCTGTGTAATCAGCAGCCCAGAGCCTGGGCCTGCTATCACCAAACGAGGGTGCAGCACTCCGGGGAAGGCTGAGTGCTTCTCACCCATAACGATGGTGCTGCTCTCAGGTTTGATGATATATCATAAAGGCAGTGCTGACAACTTCTGTGAGGCCAGAGCAGTGGCCTAGACCTGCATTAATAATAGTCCCGTGTTGAAATTACGTGGCAATACTTAGCAGGTGGGGGGGAAAAAAAAAAAAAAAAAAAAAAGAGTATGCAGTTTCAAATACACAGCCTTAGGTTTATACAAAGCATTGAAATTATGCCCGTGAGACTTTTATCATCAGCTTTGCATGAGAGTAAATTCAGTGAAAGATACTTGTCCTCTTGATTGCTTCTTGTGCACTCTTCTCTTTTATAATTGCTGCAAGGAGAAAGTGAGAGGGAAAAAGGAGAAAGTATTACATGTCTGTTACATTGACTTCCCTCAGGTCCCGAGTGCATTTAACAGTGAATAGAGAACAAGATTCATAAACTCCTGCTCAAAGAGACAGGTGCAGAAATACCTTGTAGAGATTTTGTTTTAGCTCTGCTCACTTGGTTTTCTCCCCTCTCTTTGTCCCACTGCTCTGCTTCCCTTTGGCTGTGCTGAACAAATGCCCTTCATACGCAGATTCTGGCAGTGGCAGAGGCCAGTGAGGCACGGGGCAGGATGTAGGGGACGGGGCCTGGCTACAAGAGGAAAGAGCTCTCATTCTGCAAAATGCCTTCTTGCTTTGCAGTTAGTTACTAATGTCTTGGAAAAGTGAAGTTTCCTTGTCTGCTTTGTTCCCCTTCAGTCTATGCCTTTGTGCCACAGGTTCTGCTTTTGAAAGCAGCCTGTTCACCACTCACCTGGATCTGTGTGCAAGGGGGAATTTCAGCCACTCCAGACTTCCTCCCTTGTACACTGGTAAAACCAGAGGCCACTCACAAGTTCCTCTCATTCCCCACCCTCAGGAACTCAACGAGCAAACCATATTAGCAATGGGATAACATCAAGAACATGATGGGATATTAACTCTTGAAGCCTCAGACTGAATTTCATCAGCATTAGTTGATAAATAAGCATTTAATTCTTTCTTAATTTGTACCATGAGCTTTCGACTTCAGCCTGGAAATAAGCAAACTGTTTATCAGTCCACTTCTCTCTCTGAGATGGTTCTCAAGTCTCCCCCTGGATACCAGCCTGGAAGTGATCAAACCACCAGGGGGAAAAGGAGAGAAGCAAAGTACTGCCCTGATGATAAAATTCAGTGCAAACAGAGGAGAAGGGAGTGAACACACAAATCGTACTGTGGGTAATTGAATAATAGGTGATAAAAGCAATTGTGGAAATTATGTGTCTATTAACAAGGCAATTCAGAGCAAGGAAGATATGCTATCTGATTCACTGCATGCTGAAAGATAGCTTAAACAGCTTCTGCAAGTATTAAAAATGTGCTTTAAACAGAGAGACTTCTATTAAAGTGCAATAAAACTGGAATATTCCATAGGCTAGAGGATATTTCTGTACTGTCTTTCAGCACAGGAAATTACCTAATAAGGACTGATACTTTGCCCTACTCCACTTGGGGAATGCCAGATTGCCAACATTATCGAGCAGGTCCAAACATACAGTAATTGTAGTGTACCAAGGCAATCAGTATAAAGTATTAAATCGATTCTCTGTATGCTGAATGAAAACTAAATTACATGCCATAAGGTTCCAGAACCAGCAGAAAGTCCAGCAATTGAATAATCTTCCCAGGAAAGAGGGTATCTTCATGAATGGAAATGCTCAAAGTGAAATAAACCCCTTGTTTATCATGTTTGTATGGGAACATCACTGGTAACAACCTCGCTAAAGCTCAACACAGACTAGTTTCTCACAATTACATATGACTGGTATTTTATCCAATGTTTATATACACAGAAGCTTCTCACCCCTAAAGCAAGGCCTACTAGAGGTGATATTTTATCCCAGATCCTTACAGTTGTACTATTAGATGACTTACACGCAGAAAATAGATGGAGTTAGAAAATAGTTGTGTAGTAGCAAACTGATTTCCAGAGGTATGTGATGTGAACTGCTAGTCACAGAATAAAAGCTTCAAAAAGGCTTCTGAAATACAGTGGGGATGATTCTCCATAATGGAATTTTGAGAACTAGAGAAAAAACTGATGAGTTGAAGGATTAAGTGTTTGAAAGATTATTTCTGATAACATTTAACATTCATATGAATCTTTTCCCTCTAAGCATCACCTCACAGTGTGCAGTTTTTTGAAACATTTCTTCCCCTATCTCTAGTCGTTTGTTCTTTAAGCTATTTCTAACCACAAACTACCAAAGCAAAAGGGTTTCATCTAGCACCCACATCACAGAGAGGTCTCTTCACCTCAAACCTTGTTTGGTGCTTGGAAGGTAATTTTCCCCCCTACTAAAACCACAGACAACATCACTCATTCTGTAGTCCTTTAATCAGAAAAAGGTATTTACACAGATTCTGCTACTGAGTTTTCTTGTAACACAAAGACAGGACCTCTAAGCAAGGGATTCCCCTGTGTGTTCCATATTCTTCACAGTACTATGTTTTAGCATGGAACTTTTTATCTAGACCGAATATGGCTTGTAGGTCTTGTATACTACGCTTTAACATTTAATATCAATTGCACAATGTGGAACCTGTGGGTTCTGGAGGACAGTCCTCTCTATATAACTGCTTGTTTCATGCGCTGCTACCAAGTTGAAGATATGAATTGAAATATCTTTGTTGTATATGTTGATATGAGAGAGTAGGAGGCAGAAAACGGCTGCTACGAATTCTGTCTGAAAAGAATATGTTACCTCCTTTTCTGACGTGGACCTGCACCTTAGGAACTTTAACAGTCTGACTTTAGACTCTCCTGAAATATGTGCTCCCATTTCGACTGTGGCAGTGTCGCTCACTGATCATCCCCTGTGATACCCACAGGTTTATTGGCATGCCTACATTTGAATAAAGACTTTTCCTCACTATGTGGATATCCATTCCCAGAGCTGTTGCAGTTTGTACTTGCAAAAAAGTGCTTTTGACAGTTCAGCTTTCATGAGTTCCTGAGTTTTATGTAACAGCATCTGTACAAAGGCTTTTGCTAGTGGGAAATGTCATAAAAATATCATCGAAACATCAGTTTTAACTAACTGCAATATATTGGCAAAGATTTTCAAGTATAGACTAGACTGCATCCATATCAGAATGGAGAAAACCACTTTCATTTGGAGGAAGAGAAAACTTCATGGATATTTTAAGAACTATTATGATAAGCAATCACTTACAGAAATGAAAATAATTTATTTTTTCATTTGATTAGTAACTTTTAAACTCTCCATAAAACAGAATTCAGCAAAGAATAAAATCTCTCTTTGGCAATTTATATGGCTTTAAGATCTGCTTACATGTCAGCTGCATTTTATTATTTACTGTATTTGGGAAAACTTATTTTTGTTTTAAGGCATTTTCAAATAATTACAAAATTTTATGTGGTTTTTAATGATCTGAATTCTGTGGGTAACAGATTTTCAGTTTACACATTGTGGCTCACTTATTTTCATCCAATTTCTCAAAACCTTTGTATCATTTCAGGAATTAACATGGAAGAGTGCTTTAACACCATTTACTGTTGATGTCTACATCCAGTGTACATCCTACCTACAGACAGCAGCACCAGTAAAGTGAGGGTGACTGTTTATCTTCCCTTCACAAAGAACCTACAGTCCGATAGAGGTTATCTTCCCTCTCACCTCTGCATCCCCCCAAAAATCAGATACTTTCATGTCAAAAATTAGGCTATAAGGTTAAGGTGAATCTGTGATTTGGCTTGAGAGGAATTTATTTGTGGTGAAAAACACTTGCTGCTGATGGAGGCTCAATACACCCTGTATTTCTTTTGACAAGGTACCACTTCAGACTGATTCTTGTCTGATGCATTGGAATTCCCATTTGCAGCTGGAGACCCGAGTTACATCTTCATTTTAATCTGCAAAGTTTATGCATTCCAATACTGCTGAGTGGTGCAAAGTGTTGTATGTGGGAAGGATCAGGATACTGATTCTAGAAGTGGTCTTATGATCTGAACTATATTGTTGATCTACATTCACCATTGGAGAGGATGGTGAGTGACCTGAGTCTGTAGTGACCTCTGCCAAGCTGTGTCAGAGATATCTTTGCTGTGTGGAGCTTGATTTGGATATTTAGGCAGCAGTTCTTTCCTGAGAGCTCAGCTATATCTGGTCTTGCTCTCCTAATGTAAATTATACTTTCCAGACTTGCATCTTAGTAGGATTATATCTTTTAGCAATCTCTCAGAATTCTGAGAACACTATCCACAAATAAATGTGCTTGTGGTGGGTTTCTAGCTGTGTGTCTGGCTCTCTATCACCTCTCTGACATGGACTTTGTGCTTGGAATGTTGCACAGGCAGAGGAACTAAAGTCTGGAACAGTGTTCTTATATCCTCCCCATGGACATTTGGCTGCATGAGAGCTGAAGAATGTATGCAAGCCCTAGGTCACTGCTTTTTGTGTGTGACTAGGCAAGTGTGTATGACACACTCAGGAGTATATTATCTGTAGAAACTTTTAGCCCATTAGAAAAATTGTGTTTTAATTGATTACAATTCATTCTTTTACAACCTCAGACCATCTTTAATAAATAAGTCACATGAAGTTAGATTATTCAGTCTTTGTTTTTTTTACTTTTTTGAATGTGATTTTTTTCTCAGGTGTCTTGAAATCTGCAGAGTATGGTAAAAAGCTGAAATCCTTACTTAATCTGGTAGAAAAAATTAACAGCCTAGAGATAAGTAGCTCCATCTTAAACTCTACTCTTCTTTAGGAGCAAAGTTGTTCAGTGCTTTGACAAGTGCTATGTCAGCCAGGCAAAGACTACAGGCCCATTGAAGGTGTTGATAAATTTTTGTTTGGTTGCAGTTGTTTTGCTCTGGTTTTTTGATACTATGTTTTTTGCAAAGTTGTTCTGCTAACAATATGAGGGTTGATACATATTCCCTCCCTCCTCTTGTTTGCATGATGGTGGCTATTGGTCCTCTAATGTTGTAATCTTTTAATTTTAAAGCAAGCAATTTGGTGTACCTACAGTACAGTAGGTACTGTACTGAACTCTATTTTTTGTTGTTGTTGTTGTGCATTAAACAATTACATTTCGTATTGCACATTAAAGAAACAATTTTTAGGGGTGGGATAGTTATGTGAAGGGTCTTAACAGGAGATCAAAATTTGGTTTTGATGATAGTTTAAAGAAAAATAGTGGAGAAATATAACAAAGTTTTTTTAACAGTGATTTGATCTCCCCCTTAAAATGGAGAAAGGAGAAAAAGGAAAAAGACAGTCTGAAGCCAGGAATACCAGAGAGAAGGAGACTCTTGTTTTTCAGCTCATTGGTGGACAAAAGTTTAATCAATGAAAGAAAAGTGAAAAATATTGTTCTTTCAGGTGTTCTGCAAGAGGAAACTGCACATCCTTGATAGAGCCTGGTTGTGTAGATTGACATAATGTCAGAGTCTACCCTCAAAGACAGCAAGCCTTGCAATAGCTTTGCTAATAGGAGGAGGTAGAAAGAAAACCGAGAGGTTTTGTTTTGACCATATTATATTAGTGGTAATATTTTGCAGAATGTTACAGAAAAATAAATTAAAGAGGTATGTATCTTGGAAAACGAGAAAAATGAAATTATCTTCCTGCTTTAGGAGTAGAAACAGTCACAAATCTGAACAAATTAACCATATGGAGAGCCTAAGGTTTTGTGACAAGGGTTTCAGTGCAGTGGCAGCGAGGTGCAGAGGAGCAGAATGCTTTGAATGCAAAGTGCTTGTATATGGCTGAGAGGAAAAAAGGGAAAGAGGAACTTGGGATATCTTCATTTGTAGGTCTGGATCAATTAGGTACCAGAAGGAGTTAAACATTTTCTGGGGTTAAAGTGAATCAGAATCTGCACACCATGTGCTGGAAATTCCCTAAATTATTTCAGTGGTCATTAAGAAAAGGGAAATGGTTCTTTTCTGAGTAGGAGATGATAGGAGACAGAGGAGTAGACACCAAAACAGAGCCATGGCTGAGTATTTATAACACTGATTGCAGGACTCCTGCCAGCTGAGAAGGGGACAGAGTTTCTCAATGGCTTTTTCTGTTGAGTGGGGGTCTTGCTGGTAGCCACTGTGACCCTCTGTGACTGATAACACAAGAAGCTGAGATACTTACAATTTACTAGAAATACTACATGCAGTTAGGTACAGCATGGGAAAATACAGGTAAAGCTGCTGATAAAATACGCTCTGCTGATGAATGAAGCTTCAACTCTTTTACAGTGAACCTTATTCCCACTCCCATGCCCCTGGACTTACTGAAGTTTCTTGTCTCTTCAGTTACAGACTTCACCTATATACAAAGCCTTTAGAATTTAATTAAAGTACTGGATTTTGTATTTTAAACAGTGATGAAATTTAACATAGTTTACAGTTGCAGCTGTTACCAAAGTTGTTGTTTTCCTTTAATTCAGTAATACAGAACAAACTTAGTTTAACCAGTAAAAGTATTGTCTTTATACCTGTAGTTTCCAGTCAGTATTTAGAGATTGTTCAGCTCATGGTCTGTAGGCCTTTGAAAGTCAGTGAAGCATTTCTGAGGAATCTGAGAAAAATAAAGTTAAAAATAAAAATAAAAATACCCCTCTCTTATTAGTAGGCTTAATCTGGCCACATAAAATGCATCCCTGTTTGCACCTACATAGATGAATTTTAGAGATATAGAAGTAAAAATACTTTAAAACTCCGAATCCTAGAGGTACCTCTTTATCTTATTTTCTTTGTATACCTTTTCTTCTGAGTACCATTTGTCTCCAGACAAATCTTGCCATCATCCCCCAGTCCAGAGCAGGCTGTAGGATCTCTACTGTTGTGAGAAAAACTAGAACATGTCTGTCCCAACAGCTTCTCCAGTAAACCAATAGCAAAGTTTGTCACTGGAGTAGCAGGCAGAGTAAAAAGACTTCAGGAGTGCTGGTGCTGTTTTATCTCACTACCCCTACCTATGGTGTTTCCTCAGTCCTGCTCCTGCTTCTTCCTCTTGCTTCTGCCTGCTTTGCTAGGAATTTCTCCTTGATTTGGTCCATGACCAAATAAAGCTTTTTCACTGCTTTCCTAATCATTCCTGTAATCACAATCTTTCTGAACAGCGCTCTACTCGCCTATTCACCCTGTCCCTGGTGGAGATTGAGGTGTCTGCTGTCTTAGGAATTTTAAAGATTCCTCAAAAACTAAAATCTTCATACTGCTTTTTGTTCCACAGCTATTGTTCTGGTCACAATATCACTTAGCATGCAGGGCAGATTCCTCTCAACCTAGAATCACCCAGCACTACTGCCCACCCTGCCACAGCTTAACCTTTCAGAGGCTGTCACTCTGCACAGAGGTCTGTTACTATGTATTTAGGAGATTGCATTTCCACTTTTAGCTTACACTACATAACTGTATACATTTAGTAGAAAATTCTGCTTTGAACTTAAGGGTTTTTTTTCCCCCAATCTACAGTGCATTTTGAGTGTTTTGGAATAAAAATTATGGTGGTGGGTACAGAATTTAGAGCAAATCCGGCCTGCAATGAAACACAAACCCACAGCAGTAGCTGCGGGACTGAGCTCACCATGTAGTTTCCAAACAAGCTGACAGCAGTAGGAATCGTGGTTTATAAAAAGCTGCCAGCAGTGCTGAGCTGGTGAAGAGAAAGAGGAAGCTACAACGGGAAAGAGAAAAACATCACAACCAAAGGCAACTTCACTTCTCTGCCTTTACTGGTTTTAAATAGATTTGGCTCTAAGTTGCTATTGAGGGTACTGTGAAATCTTACAAAGTGATCTTCACAATATTTATCCCTTTCTGAATGTCACCTGCAAATCACACCCAAATTCAAGGGGACTCCTCTGTGGTTTTGTGCATAATCTAAGTATGTGAGTAGGAATACAGCATGTTACTGAGGCTATTGCTCAACAGCATGCCCGTAAATAGAAGTTTACTAGAACAGCTTTTGCCATTTCACTCCCCCTTCTCACGATATGCTGAGCTGTTCTCCTGAGATTGTTTCCTGGTGTTTACATCCACTTCATTCTCTGAATTAACTTGATTACTCTTCTTGTCCTATGAAATGTTAAAATTGGCTTCTCATCCTCAAACTATCAGTATTAGAAAATCATCTAAGGCACTATTGACTGAATTGTCTTGCACTGGGTCTGAGGACTGTGGTGGTCTTGAAGAGCTCAGCTGGAGGGTGGGGTACAGGCTTGCTACATCCACTTTGGTTGCTACAAGGGCTAAGTGATGGAAGATATGTTGCATCAAAGTGGGAGAGCAAAAGGTAAACTCAGAAATATGAGAACTAATGCGAGAAAGGCTGATGATTAAAATTAGTTGCATTAGCAACTCCTTTATTTTGTATCACTCTGGGTTCATAGCTTTGATTCTGTGTATTTTAGTCATGATGGGATTGACTTTTTGTAGAGCTAGTCAAAAGAAAACGTTGCAGAGGGAAAGACCTTAGAGCCTTGCAGGTGAACTGCATTTTGTGTTACACTGTATAGTTCTTTAAAGAAGGACCTGGCAGGGTCTCTGCATGTTTACTGCTCTGAATCTGAATGCAAAGAATCAAAATGAAGGCCATACAAAGATGTTAGAGTCTGTTTTTAGTGGCTATGCTAGTCCTAGGGAGAAGGCAGCCACTGGTGTGCCCTGGAAGAGTTGAGCATGATCGGTGAGGATAAAGTGAGGACAATCAATGTGCAAACAGTGGGAGGCAAAAGGCAGCACCAGAACACGACTCCGATGATTTCCCAGCAGCTAAAATGCTGAGCATAGTTGCAAAGGGTCAAGTGCACAAAATTTATAATAATGATTTCCTTTCCTTCATCACTGCTTTTTTGGCCCCAAATGAATGAGTATATTTTCTTGCACGGCCTGAGGTATCAGTATATACCAAGGTGTCTTTAGTTCTGGTGTCAGAGCCCTTTATATTTAGCAAACAGCTATAAGTGGGTACTAGGATCTGCAGTGCTTCTTATTCTTGCTGAAATATTAACATCAAATCATCAAGAGAGTCAACACTAAAATTACTTCTTTTCACAAGCTACCTCTTGGTGATGTAAGAATGGCCTAGTAAAAACATATTATCTTCCTCAGAATCTCCTTCAGAGAACAGTCCCCAGTTTTTTCATTCCCATTTTGTAGGAGAAAAACACTGTGCAGCTCCCCCTCCACCCAACAAATACACGTCATTCTTCTGCAATGCACACTCCCAGCTGCCTTTCTCCTGTCATGGAAAGAAAGTTTCTTCAATATTTTTCTGTTGATTCTCCTGATCCAATCTGTTCTTAGAGAGATCAAAACTGAATGCAGTTGTATTTACTCATAAAGCCATGATCCCTGAGACAAGGATATTTTACAGGTCTTCAGCACCTTCAAGGTCAGTTTTCATCAGTGTCCTAGATAGGCTTTCAAAGAAGTAAGGGCAAATTTTTCACCTTGAACACAAAGGTCTATATCAGGCTTGGTGTTGAGAATGTCACTAATGAAAGGTTCTTGGTGGAAATATGAAAAATAACCCAAATCAGGAAGTCATTGCTATGCTGTTTCAATCAAATTAAATGTAAAACATTTTTCAGCAATTTTTTTTGGTTTTTGTTTGTTTTTTTTAAAGTCTAATCCATCCCAAATTAATTTTCAAAATCTTAGACTGTAGTTCTAAGTTTAAAAGGCATTACATACATTCTTATTAAATCTGATTTATGTTTGTTTTCCTATAGAGAACCACAACCAATTTGGAAATCTGATTAATTGAATTTATCGAATCTGTGATAGTCTCTTTATTTCCCACCATTTCATCAAAAATTGTTTATTGTTGCTGTCACTCCAGAGAAAGCAAGTTGTCCAAACATAATTTCTCTTGGCAGATCCTCCTTACAGTGTCATTTTATGACAATAAGGCCTCATAAAAGAGTAATTAAATAACTGATAATTTAAATGTCTGAGAGTTTACAATCTCTCAGGGATTTTTCCCTAAACTTAATTCTTATGTGTAAGGATACTAAACACTCAGCTGAGGCATTAAGGACCTTCTATTCTCAGAATAAGACCACATAGTTTAGAGGGCCCACAGTCAGACCCCAGAGTGCAGCAGCACCTTTGAGATCCCCCAGACAAACAGGGCACTAAGGCACCAAAAAGAAACTTCAGCTGAGAGCTTGGCCATGTCACTGTATGTCACACACCACCCCAGGCATCAGTTCCAAGATTTCTGCACAGTAATATGTTATTGAGGGAAGACACACTTTATGACAGTTTTAGCACACCAAGAAAGAAAACATCCCTAGAGAATTATCTCAAGCCTCAAACATTTTCTCACAAATCCTGTCAGCCAGCAGGACCTTCCTCTTCTTTTAGCATTTTAGCACACTCCACTGAGGCTAAAACTGTTTTCTCAGCCTGTCTTTGCTGTATTACATTTACATTACATTACTTTGAGCTCTGACTGACAGATTAAATGCTAATTTTTTTAGATTTTGCAGGAGACCTCTTCCAGAATCTGTAGTGGAGTGCTCATCATCCTAGCAGACAGACATAGCTAATTTTTCATTAGGGAATCCACTTGGCAACAGTATGAACAAAACATCTGAAATAGATATTTTAAAGTGATTATCTTCCTGCAGTTCTTGGTTTTGTGTACATGACTCCCCAAGCCTCTTTCTTCCTTCACATTTGTTATGTGCCTTTTACCAATGAAATGTTGGAACATATGGTTATAAAGACAAGGTAGTAATTTTCTTTATTCTTCTTCCAGCTGTATAAGGATAAAGGACACACAATTCAGTACCAGTTATTGGACAAAAAAATTGAGGCCTTCTGCGCATGCAAGTTTGCTACAAATGTATTCTGTGCTCACCAGCCTTGCACAGGTAAGGAATACTTTCTTACAGCATAACTTCTCTGGATAGCGATAAATCACTAGATTAATTACCTCTAGATTTTGTGCATTACCTCCAGATTTTGTGCATGTGTTTCAGGAGACTGTGTTCATTTTATTTGACTGGACTGGAAATGCAAACTGTTGGGTTTTTTGGTTTTTTTTTTGGTTTTTTTTAAATTTTTTTTTTTTTAGTAATTCTCCCCATAGGTTCTGTTTCTTCAAATTAAAAATATGCAGAAAACATACCTTGTAACAATTTTCTGCTAAGCTTTGCTACTCCTTTCATATTTTGAATTGGCTTTGGTTGTATCTGTCTCCAACATTTTCTTAGGTTCATATATAGAAGAGAGCCAAAGAAGTTTCACCCAGGCCAAGAAGGTTGGGGTTTTTTTTAATAGTTTCTTATTATACTGATGAGAGAATATTATGTGTTTCCCAATTCGATGAGGAAAGGAAGCAGGAGTGAAAACAAGATGAAGAACTTTTCTTTTTGAAGTAGTAGTATTTTTTAATGGGCCTCTTACATGAGAAGAGAAGATCTTGTTCTTCCATATTCCATACAATTTTATCCAAATTAAAAAACTTGTAGATTTGATATACACACATGGCCTTGGTCCTGAGCAGATGAGAGGTTACTTGGAAAATGAATATTGGGCCCTGCATTCCTAACTCTTTATTTTTTAATTGTCATCCAGCCCAGCCCTGCAACTTCTCACAAATACGTTCTTTTATGCAGTGACATGAATTTTTTTAATTCTGGAGAATGCTGTCACCACAACTTTTTCCTCTTCAACAGACTTAAGGCTTATCTAACTGATAGCTGTACGCTCAAGCTTGCATTTGTGCTTGTGCCTGCTGAACACCTAAAGTGATCTGTGAAAGGACAGGATGGCAGAGTAGCAGTGCCTGTACTCTGCTGATGATTACCTGTAGAGGAAAGAGTGAGATTCTGGAGGGTCCAGCACTGCAGGTGCATTATTTCCCTAGAACTCCCACATCCCAAACTTTGCTACTGCTGTTTCAATTGGTGTTGATCAGTCTGTGTTTAATTGAGCCTTGAAAGAAGGGTAGGATTGTTTTTAGTTAAGCTATTCAGGGGTTTCTGCTGGAGCACAAACCATGGACGAGTGCACTGCCCGTTACCATAATGCAATTTAGAGGCTCCTTCTGTAAAAGCCTGCTGTTATTTCACGTATGTTCTTGCTGCTGATAATCAGTGGATAAACAACTTTCATAATAGGACTGCAATGTCCCCACCCCCCACCCAGCAGCCTGACAGTTGCCTTGATGGTTAGCCACGGGCTGGTAGCAGCCCTGGGCAGCCAATGTGCAGATTGCAGCCTGCCCTTCTGGCCAGCATGGGCCCTGGCACTCACAGCATGCGCTTGCAAAGGGCCAGGCAGGTTCAGCACACAGGTCTCTAAGGGTCTGCTTCCTCACACTGGGGTTTTGGAGCTACTGTAGTACGTCAGTAATTAGCAAAGTGATGGGATTTGATCCTCTGTATCAGTACAATTCCAGAAAACAGGGTAGGAAATTTTTGGAAAGTTAGTATCACTCATCATGTCATCCAAACTGATGGACACTGATAAATCCACAGATGACATAACTCTATAGAGTTTCTCTTTTTTTACCACCATCTACATTCTTTTTTTTTCCCACCATCCATGTCTTTTAGCATTATATTTCTCCTTATGTTCCAAGACCTGTCTGCACCTCTCTACACTGCCTCTCCAGTTTGTGAACCCCTCAGCTGAGGTTATAAATAATTACCCCACAATAACCATGCTAGCCCCACAGTGCTGCAGATTGAGCTGCATGCTCGACTGTCAAAGCTCTGTGCGATTGATGACTGCAGTCATTCTGCTTTTAGAGCCAGGAAGGAAAAATAAATAAATTATCTTCTAGTGCACCATAGACTGATTCTCAGAAATATTTTGCTCGGTCATATGGTAAGGAAACTGGGAAGTGCTTTTTCTTACTCTTGAGTTTTATATGCAAAACCCTGTGTAGATACTGCTAAGCAGTCTTGATGAGATTTTCAGGGAAAAAAAAAAGTAATTAAAGGAAGGGATGCTTGAAGGTAGAGCCACTGACTCAGATCAGGAAGATATCTAATGGGGGGGTCCTCATTGCTTGTATACTCCAGCAGCATCAAGGGTCCTATGAACTGGCAACTCAGGAACCCTACACTTGAGTTCAGAGAGAGATTCAGATTAAATCAGTGACTGAAAAGAGGAGAAAGTGAAACAAATGCAGTCTGAGGAGAGGAACTCAAGCTCTTTCATATTCACTTCTCCATGAAAGCTCAGGGCAGGCCCATGTCAAGAATTCAGAGAGTAAAGGGATATTCACCCATAAAAAATATTTATGTAAAACACAGTGTAAGATTGTAAGGGAACAGGCAAGAATAGGAGAGTATGAAGGTCCAGGAAGTGGAAAATGATATGCAAGTGTTTTCAAGGGTGTTGAGACAGGGTAGTATGAGGTTCAAATAGATGGTCAAAAGCAGAGGTATCAGCATACAGGTAATGGAATATAAAAGTATTCTTGAGTATGTTAAATGCATCTAGACCAAAGTAAACATTTAACAGTCAGTTTGTTTGAACATATTTTGAGGCATAAGCTTTACAATGAGATCAAGGAGAAACAACAGAGCCATTTGGTTTAAATAGTAGTCTCTGTTCCTTTCTGGACTGGCTTCAAATATCAAGACTGACCACACATATCTCCCCATGAGGGTCCCCCCCAGTCCTTCCTTTTACCATCAGTCCCTTCAGCCTTAAGAGAGATCTTTTATGCTCTTACTTTCTCAAAGTCTTCTTTCCATTTTGCATAGGTTTTGTTTCCAAAATGTAGACCCTGGCTGCTTTTGAGCATGGAACTGATGACAAGAGCAATGTATTAAGCTTTTAATAATGAAACAGTCTGGAGAATGCTGGGGAGCTTGGATGTGAACTGAAACAGACTAAAAAAACACTAGTTTGCAAAAACGTTCTAGTGCTATCATGGATAACAAAGCATAGAGAAAAGCCTAACATTTAAATATGTGAGTTTATGTAAACTTGTGTGCTTATGTGAGCACTGTAAAATGTACATTGCCTTGTCTATACAAGATTTCTCAATCATATTTATTAGCATGTTTATTAGCTAACAGGTGTTAGCCTCAAAATTTCTAGACATGCTAAGAGGTGATATGAGTCTGAAGCTCTAAGTATTAATTTGACTGCCTTTTGGGGTGCTTTTTGGGAGGGTGGAGTGGTGTTTGCTCTTGCAAGCACATACTTCAAATACTCATTTCCATTTTGAGAATGTCCTACCCAGGGAAGCATTTCTGTATTTATGGTTATAGCGTTTCTGGTTATATTACACTTATTTCTAAACAGTTTTGGGGGAATCTCTCATGTTGGTACTAAGGTTTTGATAATAATAACCAGATAAAGTTGCACCAGGATAGATTTATTCTGCACCTTTTATCTTCCAGAAGAAGATTTTTTCTTTTGTCAAATTATTTTCCCGTCCTTTCCTGTCTTTTACCAAATATTTCTCTTCTTTTACTAATAAACTGAATTATTGTACCCTTGAACCTTTCATTGGTTTAAATATTCATTTTGTTTGAATGTTTATCAAAACCTGCTTAAAAGTAGTTCTGTCTTTCAGTAATCTTTCTGTCCATCCATGACTTCTGACTTGTGGTTTTATTAAAAGTCTCACGATGCTTCATGTCTTTCATATTAAAAAAGATAAGATTTCTAGCTTTTATTGAAGAGAATAGGATGTAGCTTGGAATATGGAAATTCAGTGAAAAGAGAAAATATATTCCAAAAGTTATGTGGTTTTTTAAACTAATCTCATGATCTGTTGTGGTTTGGCTCTTGATTTTTGACTCTTTGGTGTTCTGGGCATTTCCCACCCTCTTCTCAGTGAAAGAGCAGGTAGCCCAAAGCCACAGAGCTAGAGTTCCAACTCTGGAAAGATTCGGGATTTTTCTATAAGAATGGGATGATGATTCATCCTGTGCTCTCACAAGACAATCATGCATCTGCCCCTGTTTCAAAATCAGCAGCCCCGCCAGCTCGTCTCCATCGGCCTTGAGAAAACAGGAAGCAGAACACCACAGGAAGCGGTGCACTCTTACACCCACCCCAAAAACTTTGCTGCTGAACCTATTGCAAAATGTTAACAGAACGCTGCAGGGTACACTGAGAAAGAGATGAGAAATCTGCTGACCTTCGGGTGCCTGTGCAACTCCTGGCTTCAGTTTCTCAGGCCCACAGCCTAACTCAATCACCAACATGTCCTGTGCCTCCCAGTTTAGATCCCCTATGGTAGGATGCTCTTGTGCAGAATGCAAAGGCGTTTTCTTAATTCTTTTGTTTCATCCCCCAAATCTGTACAAAATTGCAGTGAGAAGCTTCTTGTCTGGAGGGCTGGCAGACTGAAAGATAGAAATAGAGAAGGTGGAGAGGACTGTGTTTTGTTGATCGTGATTAACTGTGTACTCATTTCCTTGGCAACATGGAAGAAATGGGTGTTTTTAGAGGAGAGGTTTATCAGTATATCTTGTGATTTGGATGTTTTTCACACCAAAAAAGTAAGATTATTCCTCACACTCATGGTTGCAGAGAATAGAGCGTGCCATAAATTCTAGAGAATAGAGGTGCTTTCTGCATAAAAAAGGAGGTGCAGGACAGACTGCTCTCAAGTAGAAAAACCATTCCTTGGAGGTGCTGTGGGACATGGACTAGAACTAGGAATGGCTGAAAGACAAGAACAGGATATTCCACAACAAACAAAAGAGACAAAAGATATACAACATGCAAAAATATTTTAAGTTTGAGAACCTTTTTTGTTATTTTTGAGTACTAAAGTAACCTTGATAATTTATTCTGCAAAGCCAAAGGGGAGAAATGGAAGTTTATATGCTGGATGGCAGGCAAGTAAAATTTTAGTAGAGGATAGACATTAAAAAAAGCAGGATTTCTTAATTAGAGAAGCTGCTTCAAAATAAGTCAAATAATAGGAAGGCAGGAAAGGGTCAGAAACGGAATTTGAAGTTAGCTATGGAGATTAGATACAGGCATTATATTTCTGATAGATGTTTCAATTGTCCAATAAATGCAGATTTGAGAAACTGGTCATGGAAACTGAACTATTTATATTTTCTCCTTAAATTCTCTGAATTATTTTGTCAGTATTTAGAGTGAAAATTAATTACCCAGCTTTTCTTTCCTGTCTTTGTTTTGGTTTTTTCATTGTAGTTGTTGTGTTGTTTTGTTTTGTTTTTTGGGGGTTTTTTGGATTTTTTTTAAAAATTTTATTCTGCCAGTAAAAGTCCATTATGCCTTTAACTTCAACCAAATTGAGAAAAGCATCAGATCTTCATCATTACTGGGAATGGAAGAACATTAAGAGCTGCATTGCAAGGGCGCTGAAAGTCCTATACAGAGACTAAATGTACATTTGAAGAGAATGTCTTCAGAACTTAGAACAAATATCCCCAGGAAGTTGATTTGGTTTTAATAATGCAGCAAAATTCTATGTAGAATCTTCAAGTGATCTTGCCTGGATACAGATTTTAGACAAATACCTTATTCAGAATGGATGAATGCTTTCCTTCTTTGTCACTAGCTCCTAAGTCTCTTCTTTCTCTGTGACAGGTCAATTGAACGTAATCTAGAAGAAATGGAAATGTAGCTCCCCTGAAATTAAATGGAATATTTTACCTCCCTCTTTACTATGGAGAGACTTCTATCCAGATTTCTGTTTTCCAGATTGCTTTGGAATGGAATCTGTAACACTTCCAGCACAGGTTAATTTTGAAAATACCTAATCTGAGACAAAAACTTCTTTATAGTTCCTTCTGAAGCAACTCATTCTATACAGATTGCTTCTGTTTTGCACAGTCATTCAGCAGGCAACGTCAGTTTGTCTTGTAACTCCCCTCATTGCATTAACTCTCTTAACAACATGTACTTTGGAATTTTTCTAAAGATCACAACCATGGGATTTTTCTTGCCATGAAATAAATTTTCATTTCAAATATGGTCAGAGATTAGTAACATGACTAATTCCAAAATTAGCAAATCCATATTCTCATTTTGATCTAAATCTTTCTCTTCTTGCTGGTTTTCTATCTCTTGGCTGTTATCAAACTTCTAAAGATGTTATTAAAATCTTGATATTTACTGGACAGAATTCTGCCAAGCTGGCTGCATGAAAATTATGATAGTTACTATTTCTCTTGATATCAGGCTACTCAAAATGTAAGATTGATCCTGGTTTTTTTCTACCTGAATGTCCTGGTTCACACACTTGAGGATCTTCCATGGAGAGCTTAGTGATT
>VWZN01011470.1:271037-282856 GCA_013396955.1 Regulus satrapa | reverse complement strand
GAGGGGGGCTGGACAACAAATCAGCATATACTTACACTTCAAGATATGTCTTACCACTGTGCATTCACACACACACTCACAAAAGAAAAAAAAACAAACAAAACAACTAGCTCACAAAATTTTGAGGTCAACATTGAGTTCTGTCCCTTTGGGAACATTGTGCATATCCTTAAGGTTGGACTTCGGGAACTCCTACCTATATAAAGATGAAAATTAGCCTATTCTGAGCAAGGAAGGGATTCTTATAATGTCTTTTACTGTGAAAATACATACTGGGTTTCCACATGGAAACCAAACATTTAGAAAGAAAACTATTCCACCAGTTCTTCCTCATTTATTTTATTCAACTTTCACTACAACTCACAATTGGCTTTCAGCTTATTTCCAAAGTTGTGATGATTTTTCTAAGACTGTTTTTGTGCTTAGTATTTATTGAGATTGATTTTTTTTCCTTATGAGCTGCCCAAACTGAGTGTTATTAACTTCTGCAGATAGAAATTTAAGTCTATGTGGAAAAAGAACACATTATCTTTATCTTTGCACTAAAACAGAGAGCCAGTGAAAATGATGTGGGAAACCAGGGGGTTTCAGTCCTAAACTCTGTGTGCTTATTAGACTAGATCATGCTCTCTGAAATTTGTGCCTTATTAGTTGTCTAATATGCAGTATGAAAATAATTTGATGTGTGAGGCAAGAAATAGAAGGAAAGGGGTGCGTTTTATGCAAATAAACCCAGAAAGTGTTCAGGACTAGTGAGTTTTAAGTGCTTTTGAAACTGTCATACTCAAGTTGTCAGACTATTTCCGTGTCTCTTGCTGGAGAAAGCATTTATTTGATCGGGTTTGACATCGTCCTTTAAAAGTCAAAATGCCCTCAGAGCTAGGAAAAACACCTTCTGTGAACAAAGATACATGTTACATATTGTAACATGATATTTATTAAACTGCACTGTGTGGGTGCAGATTGGAAAATGGAAAGCAGTCTTTAAAATATGGACATGATAAGTGATTTGGAGAACAAAATCTGTCCTACAGGAGGTTACATTAGTTACATTTGATGGGTTTCAATCAATTATTTCCTACTGGTTTTTTTTCAGATATAACTTTTTCAAAGTTGCAAGCTGGGGCTATCCCTCCTGCTTATGGCTCTGCCTGGGCTGTCTCTGAGCTGGCTCCTCTGGTTTTCCTTTCAGCTATTGCTACCACGAGTATAGGAGGCCTTAAGCAAAGCCTTTAAATGCTTTGATTTATGGACCTTCACTGAGAGGAAGAGGAAGCACCGTTTCTTCAGTAGCTGTGTGCTAGCACACATTTCTTGCTTCAAACCCATCTGTGTTTTTATTCAAAAATCACCCTGCACACTTCATCCTGTCCCTTCACTTCTCCCCTGGCAAGGTTTTTACTCTACTTATTTGGTATCTTCACTGTATTTTCACCAGTCAGCAGCTTCTTTTAACTCCTCGCAACCTAATTTTGCTAAGCTAGAACTCCTTAGATCTCCTTTTGTGAAATATGTTTCAGATTTATTTGGTCATTCTGTTGTTTGATTGTTAGTATTCATTGACAAAGCTGAAAGACCAAAATGAATTGAAACAAAGGAGAAAGAGAAAACCGAAAGGAAGGCTGAAAAATTAAAACAGTTTCATCACTTTCAGCATAACATATATTTTAGTCCATCAATTTATCAATTCAGCCTTAGATCAAAGCATATTTTTATTACATCAATTGAAGCATAGTTTTGTTTCATTTCACTGCTTACAGTTTCTACAGAGTGAAAGGCAGACAGTTTGTTCTCTTATACACTTCAGACTTGATTTTCATAGTTCTTGAGCTCTATCGATTTCACCAGTGCTTGTTGGAACGTTTAGACTATCAGATATTTTGCCAAAAAATAATATAATCTTCAGAGCTGAATATGGTCTACAAAGTATTTTATAGTATGAGTAGTATTTTATTAGCTTTAACAAAAGAAGTATCTAAAATATGCAAATTCTATGTTTTGAATTACAGGGTTTCTACATGTCAATTCCATTCTGGGTCCACCAAATTTTCTTAGGTGGAGTAATTTTCTAATGTCAGGATTATGTGACCTAGAGCAATGTTCAGAACAGAGCTGACCTCAGAGAAAAAGCAGATTTTTTTTTTCCTTCTTTGTGAAAATTTTTAGCAGTTCTAGACTTAACATTCTGCTTGCCTCAGGTTTCAGTTATGCAGATGCCCACAGTATTTTTTCCCTTTGAGCAGTCAGCTTGAGTCTCAATCAGATGACAGAATGGTTGGACAAGGTCGTTTAAGGACAATGTCTGTTCTGCTCTGGACATTGCAAAAGAAGAGACTACAGCTGCCACAGACCTGCCTGGTTTATTCTGTAGCCCTGAGGACTGTAAGATTTGTCTTTACTGCAGAGAACTTCAGAAAATCAGGTAGAAGATTTTTCTTAAGATAGGCTAAGAAACACTTTGAGGAGATCAGATATTCTCTGTTTTTTCCATGCTTCTTGACTTAATTTTAAATTTTTTTTTCCACTGAAGAGTTAAAGATTAATTTCGGTGCAGCACCTTCCAGAACCATTACTTTCATTCTCTAGTCATCAAAACTATGGCTCAGTCTCTGTTGTTACGTGCAATGAGGCTTCACTTAGGATTTGTATTTCCTGTGAACAAAAATCATTAAAGTTTGCACAAAGAGAAAAAAAAAATTACGAAAAAGAAAAAACTTTAAAGAGCAACCAGAGCATTTCTATTCTGCATTTTTTCCATTTGATGATAAGCTTGACTGTCTCTCTCCCCCACCCATGCAAACACTGAGCTTTGTTTCTGTAGATCACAAATGGCATGATTTTGAATTTCTGCCTGCTGCTTTGGGTGAAGTAGAGCACTGGGGCTTTGCAGAATGGGACAGCTGGGTGAAATATTTCTTGCCCTCTTGATTCTTTCTTTCTCTTTCAAAGCGAGTTTTACTAATCCTTGTGGGAAGGAAGGTGATGGTGGTTTTGCACAAACATTCTCAGCGACTATTTACTTTGGCAATCTTGGAATTTCCCTGAAGTCTTTTGTTTCTTGCAAGTTCTCTGATACATCTTTTTCCCTTCAGTTTATTTCCTAAGTCTCTTAGCCCCAACCAAACTTGGCTGCTGTCTTCCAGTAATATAGTGGAAAACTAACCTTTGACCCACCTAGACCCTTTGGAACACCAGGACTGTAATAAACTACAAAAAGATGTGGAGTTATGACTGCTGCTTGCCTCTGGTAGATGGATTTTATCAGAAAAGGTAGTGCTGATTTGTATCACTCAGCCACACTAAGGTTATACAAAGAGCAGCAAAGCCCCAGGAGCGTAACTGTCGGTCTACTCCTAACCTCAGACCTTTATCTCTCACAGCCAGCTTCCTTCCCACACCACAAGCACCACGTGTTATTTTACACCGAGGCAACACTCAGCAACGGGGGTCTGTGTGCTCAAAGAATGGAACAGGAAAAGAAGGATGTCATGAACATCAGATGAGTGGGCACACAAGGACTAACAATCATGGAGCGCAGTGTGTGAGCTCTGGAGTGCTCAGGAGGGGCTTTTCATCAGCTGTTTCTTTTTCGTCCCAAGGTGTTGTCTTTACCTCTGGGTGATGAGAAGTGATTTTGACTAACAACTGCAGAATGAGCTGAGAGAAAGATGAAGGAATCAGAGGGTGATAGCACCTGCTCTAATCTGCCAGAAGGCACCCATGACAAACCGGTGTCCCCCTGTCCCAGGGGACAATATGTATTACACCCAGATAAATATGTGTTGCTGGCAGCAGCCCCCCTAAAGTTCCATTACTACACAGTCACATCACCCCACGTAAGAATTGAAATTTGTTGAACCTCACAAATAAGTAGGGAAACTTATTTTATCCTTTTATGCATTTTCTGTAACTCATCCCTATAGGGGGAGGAAAGGCGCATATTGGAGTTCAGCAGAGTGGGACCTTCTAAAGCCTTTGCAAAGGGATAAATCCCCAACTGTATAAGCCTGGAGAACAAAGAGAAAACAAAGGAAAATCTAAAGCCCGTAGGTAAAGTTTTGTCTGAGTAAGAATGTGTTGGTGTTTACTATTCAGTTGGTAACAAACAGGACAGATGCTTGGCTGTTGAAGGTTTCGTGATCCATATGTTGCAGGAATCAGAACAGTATTTATTACTCTTCACTTTCCTGATATACAGCATAAAATGATAAACTGTCTATAAAGATAAGATGGGGTAGGCAAAAGAAAAAAAAAACAAAAAACTAAACCACCAGAGACAGCTGCACAGATCAGCAGCTGTGACACACACAGGAAATTTGGATGGAAAGAACCATTAGTGCATTGCGAACATCTCCTTGTCTGTTAGGGCCAGCCCCCTTTAGCAGACTGAAAAATCAGCTCCTTCATGACAGATGTGGATGGCTTTAAAATTTTGTGCTTTTTCAATAGTCTCTAAGGCAAAAGGCTTTTACAGATACCAGTCTCTGCCTTACCTTTTCTAATTTGAACTTGCATCCCTCCTGCAACAGAAACAGGTCTATCCTTTGTATTTGAATGACTTGTCAAGCTACCATTTTGCTCAGTGTTATCCAGGTAATGACTATTCCTGTGTTGTTCTACAGCAGTTTCAATTATTTGACAAAACTCATCCTAGGACAGGCATGTGATGTCTAGGAACAGCTGTTTTGCAGCCATTTCACTGAGTGGTGGATTTGTGTCTTAATTGTTAGAGAAAATAAATAGTAGGCATGGCTATTGTCTCTTGGCCAAAATGCACATCTCCCATCAAGCCTCAAATACTACAGTTTCGCTTTGCAGACCATCTGCTTATTCTCTCAGTCCCTTAGGAATGAAGAGTATTAAACAGTTGATAAACACAAGCTCAAATTTTAGAGACTTTGTGACAAGTCTGTACTTGGGCCATCCTGATTTCCTGCTCATAATATGACCGATTTCAAAATAATTCTGAGGAAAAAATCCAAAGTAAATGTTGCATGAGTAACTGGATAAATCTCATGGCAACTCAGAAGGGAAAAATATTTAATCCAAATTAAAAATCTTTTATTTTACCCTATTATAAACTACCAAAGATACATGGTGGGATTTTTTTGAAGAGCTACAGCTGGAAAACAACTAATTGCACTAGCAAAATCAGAGGTCTGAAGACTCGAGTGGTTCTTAAACCCGGTCTGTCATATTCTCCATGTTGTCAGACATAGAAACCATGTGTTTTCTGTCAAAGTCCCACAGCAAACCATGTGGAAAACAATGAGCTATAAATAACTCCTCCCCAACACGAAAGGTGACTAATCTGCTGCTTCCAATAATATCACTCTTCAAACCCTTACAATTTTTCTTTGTCTTTACCTGTCTTTGTATTAAAGCCAGGTGATGCAGCCATCACTGTGCTCTTTCCCTGATCACCTCTCCTACTACCTTTAGTACTCTCTTTCAGTCTTCAAACACTTGCAGAAATGTCACTTCAGTTAACTGAATTAACTCTGAATTACATTTGTAGAAAGGCAGATGTCATGAAAGAAAATGGAATAGCAAATGCTGACACAGGAGAACATGCTCCACTGTTTATGGTCTGGTTTGTATTCTAGGATATTGAGTTAATTTTCTGACTCCTTGACTCATTAGCTAGCCACTTGCACCCTCTATGCCTTTATTTTCCTTTTTGGTCATGCCAGGCACATGTTTAGTGCCTTATTTGAAGTAAAACACTCTGTCTAAAGAAGAATTAAGTGTTTTGAGATCTGTTAATAAAAAAAGAAAAGCGGCAATACCAGCACTAAGTGGTATTATCACAATGAAAAGTCAGCTGAAACTGTGATACAGACCTTAAAAACCATGCAAGTCCAGGGGAAAAAAAAAAGTCTAGTTAAGGACTTTCTCCCTCTGTCCTTGCTGCCACTCACCCTTTATCAGTTATGGAGCATAAATCACTGACTTGGTCTTGAATCTGCCCTACATTTAATGGAATTGGACTGGCAAAAGTGGCGTCAACTTTACTTAGCACAGGCTAATGATTTCAAAGGGATTGTAGTTCAACAGCCAGTAATCTTTCAGCAGAGTTCTATAAACATTTGTATAACAGTGGTACAACAAGATGCTTTCTCAACAGAATTGGGGTGGATATGTTTGAAAATACAAAACACATAAAGAACATGATAGGGAAATTTATGCAGAGTTTTATGGTCTGTTTTTAACTTGACACTTCATAATGACTATGCAAGTATTTTTAATTTTGTCCTGTTTCAGTGTGATATGAGCCAAACAATGGCAGCTGAGTTGAGCAAGAAAGATGATTTCATTTGTTGTTAGAAAAGAATTTTTTCACATGACCTAAGTCACATAATTTAAGCCAGTAGCATAGTTTAAAAAGTTATCTTATTTTCTCTCTAATAATTTTTTCTATAGGTTCTGTCATTTACATTTTGCATTTGATTTCCAACTGGGTTACTTTTTTTTTCATGCACAGGTTTAATTTCAGCCAAATGTTGTTCTCACTTATTTCTAAAATAACAGCAACAATAATAATTTGGTAATGCCTTAGAAGTCAATGATTTGTGTTGGCTACGTTATGTCATAATTCCAGGCTGGTTTGTTATTTTGAATACATTATGCATTTTGATAATCTTAGAGTGAGTCATAGTTAGTAGGGAAGACCCAATAAATGAAGAACTGAAATTTTTATTGCTGTTCCATATTTATTTTAGAGTGCCACTTTGTCTGTTTGTTAGTTGGTTGGAAAATAAGAATTTGGAAGAGAACAGCAGAGGAATAGGATTCTGGTGAAATAAATTACAATTTGCTTTTAATTTGTGAATTAAATTCCTTAATTTGTGGATGTTCCTAGATTTTTCTAACTGATGTAGTTTTAAATTGAATTTCTGCAAGAGATCAATAGGTATTTTATCCTGGTAAATTTTTTATACAGAAAAAGTCTGGAAGTTTCCCCTGACTACTTTGGCAACTCCATGTGGGGCCCTAGTTGAAAGTAGGAAAGTTAAATCCCACTGGGCTATGAAAATATGGCTTTGAAAAGTATTTATCTGCACATAAAACTTCTAAATGCTAATGACTTTATACACAGAAAATTTTGACCATCAAGAATTTTTTGGATGGCTTGCTAGTGATCTCTTCCTTTCCTTGTGTTTTGCCAGTCCTCTCAGACTTTCCGTTTGACATAACTTACTGTTGTTCCCTGCGTATTTTTCATGTTTTGGTAACTTCTTGTCTCTGGTCATCAGTGTCTCCTCCTGCCTCTTTCTTGTCTTTTTCTTATGGCCTTTTTGTGTCTTTCTATGATGTCTAAAGCTACCAAGTCATCCAGTTCCATGCACCTCTTTCCAGACACAGCCCCATTTTCTCTCCTCAATACCATGGTTTGTTTGGAACACTGTTACAGGGTTGAAAAGGCAAACCATAGTTCAGCTCCATCTACAGGCTTGTGAATAAAGCCTGTTGCAACTAAACACCCTAACAAAACATTCTTGTAGTCCAAATAAGTCCCGTGGGTGAGGTCAGCTTTTCAAACGTGCAGTGGTTCATTTGAAAAACTCCCTTGGGGCTCTGACCATACAGGCAAATCTCTTAGAGACTGGTACCAAATGGCTTGTCATGGTGAGCTGTCCAGACAGCATCTGCTCAGCATGGCTATCTTTTCAAAGGCCAGAATCAAATCTTGGTTGTGACTGTACGTGGATTTTATCCCACCCCAAAGGAGGAGAACTCAGAGTGCTTCATCTCAAGTGCCAGTGCAGGAGGAGCTCGGACAAAAATCAGTGACTCCATTTTGACACAGGCAGGAAACAATGAGAGGGAGGGGGCCTTGTTTCTACAACATAAATAACATTTTTGTGACTCCCCTATCATGATTCAGCAGCTCTGATGTCAATTTACAGTAACAAAGGAGACGGGAGATGGTCTGTGTGGGAAGGAGTGTCGACAAAAGCATCTTGTACAACTTCCTCTGGGCTCCTCAGCTCTGTTATCAGCCGTGGGCAGCTGTGTAGGACAAGCCCAGCATTAGGGGAGCAAAGCCCCAGACTGCTGAGAAGAGGCCTGTGGTAATAGCAAGAAATGAAGGTGGTAGATAAGCTTCCAAACTCAGGATCTGTGATCTGTGTGAGGCCAAATATTTGGCTCTGCCAAATAGCAGATGCATTTCCACGGTGTAAGTAAATGCCTGACCTGGGAAAAAACACACACAGTGTTCATAGCACTATTTCTGATAGTGCAAAATTTGTAATGCTCAAGAAACATGGGATGAACCTAAAAATGTCATGGCTGGTTAAAATATTTTTAGATCCTTGCAATATTAATTTGGGTTCTAATTTCTGTATTCAGGGTTTTTTTCAACTTTGTCATTTTCATATTTCAAAATTTTTCAAGCTGCCTCATTAAAAACTGCTGAAACAAAGAGAGACTGAGGTTCCACAGGACCTCTTGCTATGCCAAGTGAATTGGCTTCTGAGAACACAAAACAAAAGATGAAATACTAAACACCTATTATGAAGTTGTGCAGTGAAAAGGAATTTGGTAGTACCGTGTCTCACAACTTTTCTCAGCTATCTTGATCACTATTGTATCTGATATCACCTCTATCCAACTAAGATCAGTTCTACAGACCTCATCTTTGAGATGCTATGCCTGCATACCAAATTTCTCTTCCTAAGGTTTATTTTGAGTTGGACTCTATACAATCATTCTTGCTCAAGATGCTTGTTTCCTTCTTCTACTAGACCTGTTGATTCTCTGCTAAATTTACTCATGCTTGCACATTTCTATCCTTGGTCATAGCACCAGGAAACCATTGCTGTGTACTAGATTGCTCTTTTTGATGTTGCATGTGAATTGTTCTTTTTAACCATAACAATTACTCAGATTACTGGTAACATGTTCTTGAGAATGTTAGTTGGGATTCAGTGACAATTCTCTTTGCTATTCTTCTTCTGAATCCTCCACCATAATGTCTGCCACTAAGTTTCAGTCTTGCCTGTGACACTCCCACTATTACTCCAGTCCTGGGCTTCTTTGTCAACTAAAAAAGGAAAAAAAAAAGGGTTTTCCCCACCTACCTCAGATGAACAATTGCACTTTTTTTTAGTGCCAGCTTTATACAATTTCTGTCACCTTAGACAAACAGAAATGGAAAAACCCTGATCTCACAGTTTTCTTCCGTCTTTGAGAAGTTATTTCATAATGCAGGATGTCAGACTGAAACACAGCAGAAGATGTCCTCCTTGGTCTTTTTACAGAGCTATTTGTACAACCTACTGAGTAGTTCTGTGTTTTACCCAAATGGAGGCAGCACAGATTCATCGAGAGTCTGGAAGGAGACTCTAAACCCCTGACCTCTACACTGCTGTGACTCTCTCATTAGAAAAAAAATTGGACTAGGCTGCAATAACTGCACTTAAAATTTGAGTGGTCAATGCTAATAATGGATCCTTTTGAATTAAGAAACTGTCTTTAATTTAAATTTGTAATTTGTAAAATTTTATTTTATTTGTCTAAAATTTAATTCTGTCTCTGCTGGCTTTTTCCGAACCACAGTAGTAGCTTCAGAGATCCTTTTGCTCTCCATCAACTCCTTCATTACAGAGGCCTGATATTCAAACCTTCTCTTCACACCATGCCTTACAACTACTACTCTTACAGCTCTGCCAAGTGATGGCTCCTCCACTTACAGTCGGTAGCTCTGAACAGTGTGAAGCCTACAGTAAAGAGGTGAGTGACAGCACAGGCCTCACTACTCGCAGTAGCTGAGAGTGTGAATCTTGGCACCAGCATTCAGGACATGGCCCTCACTAGGGAGGGATGTAGATCTCACTCTGTGCAGGACATGGAAGTGTGAATGTTGGTTATGAAATATGTATATGCCCACAGCACTGATACTGAAACATGCATACAGAACTGCAGCCTGTCCTCTGACAGCTGAAGGGCAGGAACCACGGCTAGGTCTCCACCCTGGAGACACCAAGCTGTGCTAGGTTATAGAAATCTGTTTTTGTCATTACTGAGCACTCAAAAACAGAGGGAAACCTTATTTCATGGTCAGAACACAACATTAATGATATTAGGGTGGTATTGTGATCTTGCTATTAAAGTTCCTTCAGTGAGGAATAAACGCATGCTGGTCTTCTGCTAGAGAGTTAGATTGTGCTAGACTTTCCAGCGCTGTTTGTCTTTCATGATCACAAAGATTTCCCTTCCATTTCTTGCTTACTATTGTTAAGGTGAGGTAAATCATAATGAATAATCTCCATTCTAACTTCTGTAAATCCTCTGTTGTTCATCTGCCACATTTCACTCATCAGCCCTAACCTGCTCTCTGGCTTTCTCTTTCCCACACCAGGCCCACCTTTTTTCTTCTTCCTCCAGAATGACACTGAATTCTGCCCAGTTTAAACAGCGCTGACCGGGCAGTTCAATTATTCCTTACAAACACTAGTAAAGTGCTAGTCAGACTGAGCTCCCAGCTGGAAGTCGTGTGTCTGTGCGTGGAGTCAGGCATAAAAGGAATCACTGGGGCTAGCGGACGAACTTGAAGTGCACACAGAGTTAATATGCTGTCAGAAATACTGAGCTTTACATCTGAAAAGCCCAATACAAAAATAATATGATGAGTAAGACTAAAATTCCCTGTTCTGAGCTTCCATGGGGCCAGCTCCCCTCCCCACCCCCCTTCAGAGCTCAGCAGTCACTTCTCCTTTTCTGCCGTGCCTTGCAGAAATGTCTCCTGGGATGAGTCAGAGCAGGACTTCCAGGCAACAGTGTTACTGCCTTTGGCCCCACCAAACAGAGGGCAAAAATGCTTCTGCTGGGGCCTCACAGCTCCTTTCACATACTTTGAGGGCTCCCTCTGATTCACTTACCCCTTGATACTGTTTTTTTTTCCTGAATCAGAGGATCATACCAAACAAGAGGTTGACAAGGACCTCTGGGAGGTTGTTTTGTCCGGTCTCCTGCTCGAAGTGTCACAAATAGATCAAGTTGCTCAAGGTTGGGGCCAGTTGAAATGCTGACCATCTCCAAGAGACACCACATGGGCATCTCTTCCAGTGCCTTCCACCTTTATTGAGAAATTTAAAAATCTTTCTGCCCTGTCGACATTCATGGTCTGCTGCTGTTTCTCAGCTTGCCCGTACCCTCCTGTCAGTGCTTCACATCGAGTCCTCCACATGCAGGCCTTCCAGAGATGTTTTGATGTGATCTCTCCTGAGACTTTGCTGGAGGTCTGGTACGTTTTCTCTGCAGCAAAGTGCAGTTTCAGGGCACCGCTTATGCCCCACCCTTTCACAAAGGTGAGCTTCTTATGTACCACAAGAAAAAGTATGTTTTAGAAGGACCTGGGGACAGAGTACAAAGAGCACTATTAGGCGCGAGGAAGAGTGGATTTATGAAGCCACTCTGACTCCTTGATTAGCAAGTTTTGTGGTGGAAATTCAGCTGTCAAAACGTCTTTCTGGGGAAGACCGCTCCTCTGCAGGGCCCCCGCTCTCCAGCCGGAGCAGAAGCTTGCCAAGGCTTTCTGAGACACTCGAGGCTGCGCCTGGCTAAAGGAAAGCCTCCCATGGCGCCGGAGCGACCGGGGGAAGGTGACACCATCCCCACCATCGGGCTGTTCCTGCCAGCACAACACGGCGCGTTCGTGGGGACAGGACACCGGCGGCGCCGCCTCAGCCCGCCCGCCCGCCTGGGTGGGCACCGCCGGGGCCGGGCCCTGCTTGCCAACCGCGGCTCCCCTCAGGTGCCGTGAGCTCCCCGCGGCGGCCAGGTGCCTCACACGGGTGCAGCCGCTCGCGTCC
>VWZN01011470.1:246646-268794 GCA_013396955.1 Regulus satrapa | reverse complement strand
CTGCGGGCGTGCCGGGGGCTGCGAGCGCAGTCCCCGCGGGACGCGGCCGAGAAAGTTTTGGAAGTCCCTCCTCCGGTAGACGGTGCCGGGAGGAGGTCGCGGAGCGGGGGGAGGGCCGGGTCTGCGCGGCCACAGGGGCACAGGCAGCCCGGGAGGCGGCTGATGGGCTGCTCCGGAAAGGTGCGTGAGCAGCGCTCCTTGCTCACTCGCCCCGCGGCCGGCGTGTCTCGCTTTGCATCGCTCAGCGTTCCTCTGATGGAAACCCGGCGCAGTCTGTCCCATCCGCCGCGACGTGAGAGACAATGACACGAGCGGGCCCGCCGCGATAATCGCCTGCCAAGGGAGCGGGGCCGGGAGCCCGGCCCGGGCTGGGCGAGGGCAGCGGGAGCGGAGCGGTCCTGTCCGGCCTGTGCTTCGGGCCGCCACGGAGAGTGGGCTGGGAGGGGAGAAATCCCACTAGCCCGGAGGGAATGAACGCCATTGCCTGGTCCTCAAACTTCCCTCTCATCCCTAGGGATAAAAGGATGCGGGATGGGGAAAGAGTCGCAGTCTCCCGAACTCCATTAATGCTCAGTCGGTTTCAAATTCCTTCCTTGCCAACTCGTAGGTTTACCCCGGGTCTGTAATCTGTTCTGATCTGCGTCCCCATTGTTTGTAGCCCTGTGCATCCCCAGCTTTTAGCTGCGCACGCTGTCAATTGCAGAAATGTGAGTCTGTGCAGAGTAGTTTTTTATGAGAGAGATGGGACAAAAGGGAAGGGTCCCACCAGAGCAGTGCATTCCTTAGAGACAGGCAGTGATTCAGAGAGAAGGGAGTGCTCAGGGAGTACTGGAGACCTTTTGTGCTTCTGCCGAGGTCAGGGTTTCCAGGAGGAATTCAAAACTCCACAGGGGTAATGGAGGGAGGTGGCTCATGTAGAGTTTTTTTGGCTGAAAATTATGCTTCTTCCCTGGAAAATAATTTTTTTTCCATTCCATGCGGTACTCTTTTGCAACTGTAAGACCAGGCAACTGGCTTCCAGGGAAAACACTTGTTTAAAAAAAGCCTTTTTTTTTTTTTTCTCCCTTTCAACAACATCTGAAATGTTATGTGGCAGTGAGCAGTTGCACCGAGAGAAGAAATTGTGTGGTCTGAGAAGACAATGTCCAGGAAGAGAGTAATAGATAGAAGCATGGTTGTCATGTATTTCATTTTCTCTTTTCCAGTAGGTTTTTGCCTTGGCATTTTAATTTTGTCCATTTTAATTTTGTTTTCTCAGTCACTGCTACAGAGGTGCTCAGTGAGCACTGTGAAGTAGGGGAGGCCCTGGGAGCCTCACAGGTCTCCTGAGCCTGTGTGCAGCCTCCTCTGCCCCTGCTCAGGAGCGTGTAAATGGCATATTCTCATTTATTTGTTCTTTCTGGGCTGGGAAAACCTAATGGTTATTCCAGTCCTGAGGCCGTTGCAGGAGGAGCTGGGCAGACCTGAGTCCTGAGTGCTCAGACACGTGGTGCTCTGGAGAGGGCTGCCAGTGATCATGGTTACCAGGTTGTGAATCAAGCACAGCTGGTAGCTGTGATCCCAGATGGAAAATTGTCAAAACTGATAAGTAAATGACCACTGTCTATTTTTCTCCCAGAATTGCATACTCTTAAGTATGTAATAAACCCTTCTTGAGAAAATACATCCCTAAACCTGGTTATGCCTTTGCCTCGTGGCCACAGATGTGCCCGAGGACCTGCAGTGTTTTCTCATGAAATTTCTCAAGACATTCTTTGACAGGGTTCCTAAAACAGATGCTAAAATTAAGGGTAAAATTAAGGGTAGGTAGAGTCTTCCTCCACACGTTGCAACTGTTTTGACAGGGTATTATTTTCCTCTTGAGCAGGTTTTTTCCTATGACTATGTCTTCACTGCTTATTTTCTTCCTCTTAAATGTTTGTCACAGGAGCAACCAGTTTGAATGTTTGAATTTAGAGACTTTGCTAATGTACTAATGTGATGGAGAAGCAAAGGGGCTGTAGAGATAAAAAGTCTGCTTCTTTGTTCCTTCGTTTGTTTTTTGAGCAAGTGGTTATGATGTGTTAGGAATAAGGGAGTGCTGGGAATATGCTGTAAACAATTAGCTGGACACAAAGAGCAGTTCAGGTGTGTCCTGGACAGTGCACCAAGTTTCTTATAGATATTTTAGAAACATGAGGGATTTATTGCATGAGATATGAGGTTGTTCCTGAGGCATGGTGCAATGATGGTCTGGCTGCACAGGAGTAAAGAAATGTGCTGCTTTTCCCTCATGTGAGTAACAGCAGAATAAAAACCTGTGGGCCACAGAAAGCCGACCAACAGTCATATGCATTAGGGGAATCAGTTTTTTACACCTTTATACACATTGGTTTTCCACCACCATCCCCTTTTAGAGGAACCTGATCCCTTTTGTGGCTGGATGAGCGACAAGTATGCAAACGTTTTTCAGAGTCCTAGACATGCCCTTTGCCCCGTGTACTCCTGCAACTCAGTGTCTAAGTCTCTTTCAGATGCCCCTTGGGAGTTTTGTCAGTTGTGAGTGTGGAGAATGAAATGCAAGAAATCGACCAGTGGAATCAATTGCAGTATTTACATTTCCAGATGGATTCTCAAAAGCTGTGACAATGTTACAGAAGAGATTTGTGCTGCTTCCCATCATTGCTGAGCTGTCAGTGTTTGTTGCTTCATCATAGGCATGTATAATTGTATAAATTCTGATTTATTTTTGGTGTGTTCTTCGCAAAGTTCTCAGTCGTTTTATAGGCCTAATCCTATCATGAAGGATGAGGACATCCATCAGGCCCACTCCAGGGGTTGGAAGGGGTGTAGGCCTGAATTCAAAGAAGGGATCTGATCTTTGCAATGAATGGTATCTGCATCAGCTATTTCTTTTTCTCACAATTAAAACAAAAACAAAATGACAAAAAAATCCCCCCCAAACAAAACAAAACCAACTGAACAAAAAACCCCAACAAAAAATAGTGCTGGAGATTCTGCATACTAGATAATCTGTTACATTATATATATCCACTTCGGCACTATGTATATCTGTTTCTTCATATTCAGGCTAAATCTTGTTTACCATTTGAACTGCTGTGGGAGAAGAGTTGAGCACTTCCCTCCTTTCTTGTGACTTTTAATGTATGCAGGCTGTTTTGTTCCTTTGGTGTTATCTTTTTAAGACTAAACACGCCCATGTCCTTTGGTTGTTTTTCCAGGTTGTGCTCCCTATGCTCTAGTTTTTGTTTCTTTCCACTGCAATCTCTCAGAATTTTGCATGGTATTTTATGAGGAAGAATATGTGGGTCTGGATGTGATCTGTTGGCTAAAGTCTCACCTGTGTGAGATTACTGACACTAGTACTGTGTCCCAGAATGACATTTACCCTTTTTGTAGCAACATAATAAGCCTGCCTGCTGGCTTGGAATTAATTTCTCAATCAGTGTGTGCTTTTTATTTGTGGCATGTTGGAATTACTGTTCTGTGTTTTCCATTTGATTCCACACCTGCCTCCCCTGCACTTAATGTTCTGGTTTGTACTGATCTTTACTGAGATTGGTTTGATAGTCGCTTATAGGTAGGTGTGAGATTCCTGCAGCCAGATAAAAACGCTGCAGTAAGACACCCCAAAATCCTGTGCTGGTTTGAACTTGCTGTGTTGAAGGATTTGTTGTTGTTTTTGTTACAAGAGAAAAGTGGCAGTGTTGGTGGTCCTTGCTCAACTAGCCAAGCCATCCTCTTCAGTGATTCTTTCTTGCATCCCTGCTCCACTGTCCACGGTCACTGTGCTTGGAGATCGGTGTTCTCCTTCAAAAGAAGCCACGGGACCCTGTCCCTTCATTTCTTTTTGATTGCTTTAGATTGCAGTTTGGCATTCTTCTTGCCTGCGTTTTTGTTCACGGGCTGAAGTTGGCAAAGGGCCATGAGTTTAAACCAGTAGTTTTTCCAGCTCGTTTGTTCTGATGCTGCTCACTGGTGCAGTCTGGTGTGAGCATGGAGAGGTGATGCTTCATGAAGGAGGGGGGAACAAGGGGCAGCACCACCCTTTTCATCCACAGCCTTAGATTGGCTCCAACACCCTGAATTTTGTCTTGAGAATTTCAGGTCCTTTTCTATCTGGCTGTTACTTAATGCTTTGATATCTTTATCAATTTCTTATAGGTAACTACAAACTGTTCATTTAATTTGATCAAGAGTCCTTCAGAGGATTGAAGTTACTGGTGTGTAACTTCTCCCACCTTTTTTTTTCCTTTTATAAAGGTAGGTGAGGCATGATGCTTCTCCAGCCTTCTTGTAGCCTTCCCATACTCCTGTAAATTTTCAGATGGTCACTGATGCTTCAGATATTAGACTGGTTTCTTACATGCTTTCAGGTGAATGCTGTTATCACCTCTCAAGGGTTGTTTTGTGAACACTTGTTAGGTCTATCTTTTTCTAACCCACACTTCTCTCCCATTTCCAAATTAATTTTGCTTGTCACACTTCACTTTTGTTTCTGGAGGTTGAAGGAGCATTTATCCTTCAGCCTCAACATCATTTGCTTTCCTTCCCTCTTTGTCAGTGACTGTAATTATCTTTATTTTTCTCTTCTAATGTGCCCTCTTCTCCAGTTCTCTTGTGACTGCAGAGCTCTTGCTAACAGCTGTGCTGATTTTGACTGAGACCATCTAATCTAGTATCCTTCTACAAAAGGATAAAAATGGGACAAGTAAATACAGTATTTTTCTAGTACACTTCCATTCTCCAGCTCCTCTCATATCAGGGAATTTCTTGAGTCTAATGTAAGCTGTTTAACCATTAATGTAGATTTGTCTTTCTAGTACTTGTCCTGTCTTTGGATGAGTGCATGTAAAGTTTTTAATCCTTTTTGGAGAAGTGCTGCCACCACACAAGTTACCTGCTGATGAAGGGTGATAATTGTTTTGGAGCTGACCCTCACTGGCTTCATGTGGATGAGTGTCAGCACTTGTGTCTGACAAGATGGTGAATAATCTGCCTTGTTCCCCATCTTTTCACCACTCATGAGTTTACAGACCTTTGTTATGTTGCCTGTCTTGGACCCTAATTTGTTACAGGGTGCTGTTCCACAACAAAGAGAAGACTTACCTGGTAGCAGCATCTCTGGCCAATAACTTTTGCTGAAGCCTTGTGACACTGAGGGGCCAGAACAAGGGTACTTGGAGTCCTTGTCCAGCCCATCTGAAGGGAAATAGTGAAAGCCTGATGCTTTCCCAAGATGTCTCAGTTTCATACACCCGTTGAAAAACAGCCTCTCTGTCCTTTAGTGCTGTGTTGAAATCAAGAAGAATTTCAGGTGTTCCTCATGAGTATTCATACCTGTGCTAATACACTGAAGGGAGGGCTTGGTGTGGCCAAGGCTTTTCCCCTGGGATGGCAGAATAGAGGGTTGAACATGTTTTCAGGACTACTTTCCCCTTCTCTTTTCAGAGATTGGCCAGCCCGGCTGAGACCACTTAGCAATGACAAAACAAAAACTCTTGCTTGATGGGACGCTCTCCTTGTTTCTGATCGTGGCCTGTGAAGCTCAGCAGCTCCCGAGGAGTCATGTTGCTGCTAGTTCTGGTTCTGTGTGTGACAAGGAGGCAGAGTCTTGGGGACACCTGTTCAGCAGCGAGCGGCTGGATGCTTGGATCTGTTCCCTCATCGGTTCCTTCATGGTGGGGCTGAGTGGGGTCTTCCCCTTGCTGGTGATCCCTCTTGAGACGGGAGCTGCACTACGGTCAGAAGGTAAACCTGCCAGCTGCGCTGGCTTTTCTGAAGCCAAATGTCCTGGGATGTGACAGCAGCACAGCGGTGAACAGGACCTTGTCACAGAAATGTTGTTCTCTAAAATAGAAGGTCTGTTTTCGGTGCTTTAATCCATACCTGTGAGTTTGACAAATGTAAGCCCAGGATGGAGCTTGTACAGAGAGTACCGTTTTTCACCCTGCTTGGACCCTCGCACTCAGTATTGTCCCAGCCAAGTGGTGCAAGGGCTTTTTCTTGCACTCCCTTTGGTTTATGCTCTCTTCTTTGAAAGCTTTCTTTGCAGATGCTTCCAATTTGGGTTTCTTTGTGCAAAATCTCAGCTGGAGATGTTTTGGTTCCTGGTGGAGTAGTGATCAGTTTTTTTGCTTCTTGTTTCTTCTGGTTTTGTTTTAGCTGGGTCACACCGTTTGAAGCAGTTGTTGAGTTTTGCAATTGGTGGACTACTGGGAAATGTGTTTCTCCACCTGCTTCCTGAAGCCTGGGCCTACACATGCAGTGCAACAACAGGTATGAGAGCTTTATGTGCCTGGAAGCAGCTTGTGCTGTGACTGTTTTGAGTCTGTTCTGCCCAAGACCAGCCAGTCTGGGTCAGCCCAAAAACTGGTCTAGGCTGGTATCCTTTTTTAAGTGATTTATAAAAGCAAATGCCTAGGGAAGGATGTGAGAATGAAAAAACACATATGTAATACTTCATCTTTGTACTCAGCAGTCTTCCAAAGACTGAAATTAGAGGCTTCCTCAGTTGGCTATGGTTTCTTTATTTTGAGTAACATGGGATGGTTTTCTTGTCTATTTACTTTTCCTGTCATGCCTTGGACTCCTGTAAATCTCTGTTGATTTTTCCTTTGTCCCTTCTGTAAGGGAAGGGAATGTTTCTTTAGCCTCATGGCAGGTTATGAATGTGTATGTGGTCTGGTTCATGAACATGTTCACCATCTTAGTTGGGGATCAGTTGCACCTTCTTTACACGTGGGTCCCTGTAACAGTGTTACTCCTGGAACCTCTTGGCACTAACCGGGGCCCCTCTGTTGTAAGCTTTGATTTATGGGAGTTCATCTGTTGCAGTCTTTGCCCCACGAAAAATGGAATATTGTCTACAGAGCCACAGTTAAGGTTGGAGGGTGAGGCAGGGGAAGAAAAAGGAAATGGAGGTGACAGAAACTTGTGTTTGCCAGCAGACTGGACACTGAGTTGATACAGACCTTGTGGTATGAGTGTAGCTCCTTCATCCCTCAAGTAGCCAGGGTTGCTGAAACCTATAATGTTTGTATCTCTCTGCTTGAGCAAACTGATACCATAGATACCATAGAAGGCAAGTGCTGCTGCATCCCACCTGTTCAGAAACCAAGAAGTAATTTTCATGCTGAAAATATGAGAGAGGAAAGATGGTGCCCTGGGTTTCCCAGACATTTTTGCACCTATGTCCTGGGGTTTCAAATCTGCCAGGACTTTAGTCCTCTTCTTCCTTACAGCTCTAGCACTGTCAGCAGAACCTGATGTACTTTTTTTCACCCTTTCTGTAGTGGTTCCTCAATTGCTCTTTCTGCTCAAGCTTGTTTGCTTCTGCCAGACTGTCCTGAAGTGTAAAGGTTTCCTTGACCCATGTAAGCCCTGCTACAGAGTCGTTCTGTTCTTCCATTGCAATGCATTTTCCATTTCTGCAGTGAGGCTGAGTGGATTATTATCTCGTAAGCTTGGCTGTAATTGAAAAGAAAGTTTATAGCTTTGGGCTTAATAACTTGCCGAGGTGTGGCAGAAAGGGGAAGGTGAGTTTGTAACTCCAGCAATGGCAGATTTCATGTCAGGGCTTGCTGCTGAGTAGGTACAGCTGCTGGATTTTTGTTGATGTAATATTCACTTGCCTCTGGAGCTCAGGGAAACTCCCAGTGTTATCAGGACATATTCTGGGTTGAGCTGATTTGGGAAAAATGGGTGGTAGCTCTTCACTTTGAGTGTCTCAAGACAATGATATCTGTTAGATTAAGAATGATTAAGTTAAACTAATCCATTTTGAGATGTGTTTACTCCTCCTACCTTGAAGGGAGTTTTTCCACTGCAATTTATTTTTTGTCTTGGAACTGTGTGAAAAACTATGTACTTAATAGAGACATGAAGATTTCTCTTTTGTTCTTCAGGAGAAGGGCAGAGCTTTCAGCAGCAGAAGCTTCTGGGTCTCTGGGTGATCATTGGTTTCCTGACCTTCCTGGTGCTAGAGAAGTTCTTCCTAGATAAAGAGGAGGAGTATCCTAGTGTGGTAAGTTATCAGCCTGAGGGGAGGGAGTGCTCTTATATTTGAAGCTCTGTATTAAATACCTCATCTGCCCTATCTGACAGCATCAGGAAATTATCCTTTAGCTGTGAGTACCTTGTCATTGCCCTTTGGGAGTTTTCTGCCACCGGTCTGTAGGAGTAGGTTTCATCTTCATGCTTTTGTTTTGTTGTTTTAACTGAGATTTCTCACTTCTGGTTTGGTTTTGTTCTTTATGTAGTAAGTGTAAAAGAGGGCTCCTGTTTTGTGGTGACTGGGAGCTGGAGCACTCTGCAAATGAGACTTTTGCTCATGAAAGCTTTGAGAGGTGACAGCTCGCTGATGAATGTTCCACTGACCCATGGTGACTCATTCTCTTTCCATGTCCTCAGTCAGGATAAAGGCCAGCCTTGAAGATGTTTCTTCTTGGTTATGTCCTGGACCAGATGTTTGTTTGGGTGACTTTGTGTGGTAGAAGGGGTTTATGATTGGCCAAGTAATCCTAAATTCAAAGGAGTCACCTAGCTGCAAAGGGAAGATGTAGATGAGGTAGCAGAGGATAATTCCAAGACAGAGGAGAGCACCTAGTCTTCAGACACCTGCACAACTCCTGTTTGCAGCTCCTTGAGACTATTCAGTCCTTGCTATGCCATGACTTTTTGAGAGGTGAAACTGCAGGTCAGGCACTACATAAGAGCAATTAGGTGTTTGACTCAGTGTGAGACTTTAATGCCTGAAAGGAACTTCATCTTGTCATTTAGAGAGAGGCTAGAAATCCTAGATTAATATATATTATTTGGAAGATGATGATCCCAGCTATAGAATAATTCTGTAGACTTAGTTATTTGATGCACTGAGGAGAGCAAGACTCTTTCCCCCCTATCTCCTGCCCAGATGGAGTTGTATTTCTCTGGGCAGCAGCTGCTAACAGGAGGGACAGGCTCATACCCTTACCTTTTTAGTGGAACCTGACTCATGCTAAAGGGCTGTGACTTCAATTCCTCCTCTTCCTATTTCTCTTGAGGACTAGGAGGTCTTAGCCCTAGTTGTCTTTCAGGGCATATGTCACAATGCTCTCTGAATCTATCTCATTTCTGGCAGTTATTTAAACTGGGGTGTCAAAGCTGCTGGGTCACATTGTAAGGACAAAAGGATTAAGGGTAAAGGTTGGATTTCTGATCCTGATTCATGCTCATTCATCACTGAAGAAAAACCATTGACAAGTTTGTTTCCCCTCATTTAGGACTGTGATTCCAAAGCACCGTCTGGAAAGGTTCCCAATGGAAGTGGCTGCTCCCTACCAAAGGGGTCCTCTCAGTCCCAAAGAGCACGAGCTCAGTGTAATGGCTCCTCTCTCCAGTCTGGTCCAAAAAATAACAGAATCAAGGTAAGAGACCCACAAACTCACTTTCACTTTTTAGTCAGGAATTGTCTTTGGAAAGACTGTGCTGGAATGGGAAATTCAGCATTTGAGTTGTGCTTAATTTTGCTCTGTCAAAGTGTGTCCTCATCACAGCAGGGAGGAAATAGCAGACCTGGAGAAAATCTACACTGCAGCTTATGTGGAAGAGTCAAAGTCAATATTATAAAAGCATAAGTCTGATGTGTGTTTTAGCTGAATCCTGATACCAAAATACAGAATTTCATGTTTTGTTACTCTATATTTTATAGTCAATATGACTTTATTTGCTTAATTTTTTGCACCATGATTTCTGTATTCTCTACTACCTACATTGTAACTGATTCTTAGCTGCACTTTTCCTTTTAAGGCACCTTTTGGAAGTGTTTTGACACCTTTAGAAAGTGTGTTGAAGCTACCCAGTGTAGAATTTAAAAGTTTGGTTTCTGAGATTATCAGTTTACCTGCTGCCAAAAAAGACTACTTGTCCACTTCTGTCTCCAAACCTGTATTTCCCATCACTTCCTTTGCACTGGGTCTCATCTGACCTCACAGTGAGCCTATTCAGGGAGCTAAACGGGCAAAGAATTTGCTTGTCTACACCCACACACCCACCTCCCACCCCCTGGTCTATTTCTCTCCTAACTTAACTTCTTGAATCAACTTGGCATGCAGACAGGCAGCCTGTTGTGCTGGTATAAGGGAGATCAGCAGGCTCATAGGACTGGAGGTGGAGGAGGAAGAGTCCTGCACCATTGGGAAGTGGATAACCTTTACATTGGCTTTGCTTTCTGTTCAATGTTACTATCTTTGTACTGTGGAAAACTCTTTTCTGGGTGAACATTACGAGTGAGAGAGTAAACAACCACTTTGGTGAAGGAGGACCTGCAATTTGAGTTTGAAAGCCCATAAAAATGTGCTAGATTGTATGAGAGTAACTCATACAATCAGACAGAAAGTGTGCTTGCATGAGCTAGCCCAAAGCTGGATATGTGGTCAGGCAGAGGCTCTTCTATTTTAAATCTGTTTTGCTGTAACATTATAGCTCTTCCTACAGAACATGAAAGTTATGCTGAGGTCATTGAGTATTTTTGACATCTGTCACATTCGTGTAATTTGTGCATAACACTGCACGAACTGCAAGGTGCCACGTGGAGGTTTCTAGAGGTGGTAGTAGTGAAGACATCAATATTACTGGGTTATGAAACATTGTGCCCTAATTCTGGAAGGGTTTATATAAGGACTGATTTCAAGTAGAAATGAAACACTGATAGGTGATACAATTACCCAAGGCATGGTCCTAACATAAAAAAATAATAATGTAATTCATGCCAATTAATTTATGATATAATTTTATGTAAAATAAATTCTTATTAGCTAGATTCATATTAAGACATAAAATTGTTTAATAAAGGTAATGAAAAATGTATATAAAATACAACTTTCTCCCCCATTCTAATCAACCTTGCTAATATTAGCTGTATTAAAAATCTGTTATTCTATGTTATCAAAAGGGACTGGTTTAATGCAGCCCCCCTCAAATCTGTTCACTGGTGGGTTATGATTTTTCTAAGTCATTATTTATAAAAACAGTGTATCTTCACATTTTCAGGTACTGTGTTACATAAATGGCACATTGTGACTGCATGAAGTCAGCGATAGCAGCTAAACTGAGTAACTTCATCAAAAGTGCTGAATTTTTAACAGGTTTTGATACATGCAATTATAAGGAGTAGATTAAGAAGGACCGCAGATCATATTTACAAGATAGGGATAGTTTCTAATTAGTCAGTGCCTTGGAAAAACATATGAGGCTTACAGTAGGAAATGGTCTGAACACATTCTTCCCTCATGATGCTGCAGACAGGAGGATGGGTGAGTAGGAAATAATATGTAAGAGGTGAGGTGAGAGTTCCTCTTTCTGTATAGCAGTAGTGAAGCAGCCATCTGACTTTTTCCAGTAGTGCTATTCCAAATATCTGAAACACTACTGATAATTTGTAAAGGGCCCTGGAAAGACATGAAATAATTTAAGTTTGCAGTACATGATAAGTGGCTTTCTTTAGTTTAGCTCAGTAGTCGTGACAGATCAAGGGTAACTTAGAGTATACAAATACCCATGACAGAGGAATGACTAAATTTGAATAGTTACAGCTATAACAAACAGTAGCAGACTGGAACTTGGAGACAACTCTCTAACTGAGGGTAACTTGCCAGTGGACCAACTTGCCTTTGAGATAACAGATTTTTTTGTCACCTGTGGTTTAAGCTGCTCTCTACAGACTACATGATATCTTAAGAAGCAATGAACTTTGTGCACAAATTAAATAAAGTTCTTTCAGTTGTGTTACGGGGAAGGTTTAGACAACCGTGGAGAGCCATTCTAGCTTTAAAATCCTGACACATTGTTTGGTTTTACAGACGGTTGTCAATATGCATGAATTAGAAACTGAAGACTTAATGGGTGTAGTTTTAACTTTCTGATACCTTCTCATCTTATAATCTGAATATTTAAATAGTCATCCTGGTAGGGTGGAAATTATCAAACCTAGCAAGATACTCCTGCGTTGTTAGCCTGTTTCCTTAGGCAACAACATAAGCAGTCACTCCATCTGTCTGTCCATCTGTTCTGCCCTTCATTTTCAATAACTTTTGAACCCATAATTAATTTTCCTTGAGTTCAAGAGAGGATAGGAGTCTTTGAGGGTGATCAGATTTCTGCAAGTTCCATAAAAATCAGCGTGGCAGTAGAGGAGGAATGCAGAGGATGCCCTGTTGAAAGCTGCAGTTGGAACTCGGGTGCCATGTGCTGCCGAGCTGATCCGCCTGGCTGCAGCTGGGCAGGGGGGGCTCTCACTGGGCAGGGGGGGCTCTCACTGGGCAGGGGGGGCTCTCACTGGGCAGGGGGCTCTCCATGTGTGCTGGGCAGGGCACAGGCAGGGAAGTGATGTTGCTGGGAGTGAACAGAGTAGGTACTCACAGAGGAAAGAGTGAAATCCATTGTGTGGTAGATTTTTTTGGTTCTTCTGTTCACTCAAATACCCCTATTTTTTCAGCAGACAAAAAGGTAGTACTTAAATGAACAAAGTCACCCGTCAGGACTTAGTGATTAGTAAGTTGTAGTGAGTTGACTGTTGTCCACACATATATTAGAACTTCTGCTTTTTAGGTGCTGCTAGAATTTGTCCTAGCTTGAAAACAGCAGGTGGGAGGTTTCCTTTGCATGCCAACATAGATCAGTTCTGTCCCTCACTGCAGCTTTTATTCCCTCAGCAAGTAAAAACACTGTGTACAGTACTTTTGCCTTGCTTATTCTTTCTCCCTGTGGCACATGGGGTCCTGGTTGATTTGTGGAAGTATGTTTTATTACACAGTAACATTAATTCTGAAGCATGAACATAAACACCTCGTCTGGCTGTGCTCTTTATGAGCAACGAGAACATCCTATTAGGGATTCGCAGAATGTAAATGTCAGAGGCTCATAACTGTCAAATCAACCCAATTTATTTCTGAGCGCTCCAAAGCTTTGCTTCTTTCAGTGACAGCTTTTGCCCAAGCCACTGACAACAAAAAGTCATAATGTTTTAATCATGAAGTCTATTTTTTCCCTATACAGTGGTATGGGAAAGCATTTTTGTGTAAAACTTCTGTGAATAATTATTATTATCCTATAGGTAAAACACCATCATGTAAAAAACCCCATGAAAATGAAAATTTTAGTCATATTTGACTGTTTAGGAATGAGAGTATGAAGAATGAGAATTAAAACTGCTGCATTCTTGGGTCTGCTTGTATGCATCTGTTTGTTTCCTTTCTTATAAAAACATGCAGAGATCTGATTTTGCATTAATTGTGGAGATGTTACTTAGATTATTACTTTAAAGTAGGCTAGGCTCTGCTTAATCCTTAATTTTCATATTTAATCATCAATGCGCTTAAAAAAATTTAGAGGGTACGAAAGTGCCCTGAAGAAACGTGGTGCTTTGGAGAGAGAGATTTGACAGAGGGCTCCTGAGCTGTGGCATACAAATGACAGAAAGATGCCCCAAGCAGAAGTGATAGAAACAGGGAAGAGCACAAGACCAAAAAAGAGCTAGGGAAGTCCATCAACAGTGGTTGTCCAGCTGAGCTTTAGCATCTGATGAAGTAAGAGGCTAATGCTTCTCAGTTTCCAGACAAATCTCTCCTCTCACTGGATTTCTTGCAGTCCAGAGACAGCCTGATATACGGGCTAACACCTGGTTTGATAATAATTTAAACTGAAGTGCTGTATAGTGAACTGCAGTATCTCAGGACCAACATGCAGTAGTTTTTGTTAAATATGAGGAAAAAACTCAAAAACCTGTGAGCTAAAGAGCTGGGGTGGTACCCTTGTAAATTAGTTTGGGTCAGATGCTCTCAGGAGATGACCCTAAGTAGAATGATAGGGAATTTTAATATGGAGATTCACTTGTGAGGAAGGCAGCTGCTTTATGCTTACAATTTTAAGAAATGTGTTTATATGCAAATGCTGATACATGCTATCCAGCCTTCTAGTAGGTGGTTTTTGGTGACTGTCATCACTATCTTCTCTTTTGATTCTTTGTTAAGGGCAAGCAAACCCACAAGCATGAACTTTTTTGGTACAATGTTTGAAGATTTATTTAGTTATAGAAAGCAATTCCAGTAGCATTTGTTCTGTTGCATTGTTTTTGCCAGCTTTTGAAGAGGAGATATTTAACAGTTGGATATTAAAGTACATGACTTGAAAACAAGATCAAGTCATATTTGAAGCCTGTCACCTGTGTAAATTAGTCAGTGTTACCTAAAATTCGTTTGACTTAGAATTAAATATATTCTTACATTTTGGCTTTCTTCTTTTTCCTTTCTCTTTCTGCTTCTAGGGCTCTTCATCATTTGCATACAGTAATTATTCTAATCTCAGACAATACTTGCCTACCCTAAAACTTAGTTTACTCTAAAACCAAAAGTTACATTAATTTGTATGGAAGCACTGTCATAATTTAAGATTTTCAGCAGAAGCATCGTGCTTTGTCCTTTCCCATCTGATTGTGGATGCATAACTCGTGTGTGATTTCTTTTATTTTCTTACGTCTCTTCCTTTATCGGGGGCTCTTCCTTCTCTTTGCAGATTAGTGGATACCTCAATTTGCTGGCCAACACCATTGACAACTTCACACACGGCCTGGCAGTAGCAGCCAGCTTCCTGGTTAGCAGAAAGGTGAGGTTTCTGTCCCCAGCTGTGTACTCAAATGGAGAGGCCTCGTCTCAAGTATGATGCAACATGCAAAACAGACAAAAAATGCAAGGAGTTCCTTCCTATTTGCTGGAATTTTCTGAGGAAATCCAGGCTCCAGTAAAACTAACCCTATCCTGATCCTCTGATGCAGAGATTCTTTGAATTTGGGACATGGTAGCCATTTGTACTGGCATAGGGGACCTACTCAAAAGGCACTTCAAAAATAACATGATGAGGATGGTGACCTCAGAAACTGGGACATAGACAAGGCAGAGATGTTTATTGCATATTTGCTTTGGTCTTCAACACTGATGATGGGCCATGGGGTCCCCATTGCTCTGAGCTAGAGCACCTTATGAGGGTGATAAACTCCCAGTCAGCCCTGCACTCATGGGGGATCTGCTGTCCCAGCTGGATCCCTGTAAGTGTATGGGACCTGATGGGATTCATCCAGGAATACTGGGATTTTCTCCTAATTGTTTTCTGTCTGCTGCAGGTTGGGTTCCTAACCACAATGGCCATTCTCCTGCATGAAATCCCACATGAGGTGAGAGGGCTTTGTATCCTGCTATCATGAGGGGGATTGCAAGGTGCTTCCTCTTCTAAGAGAAGGTCTGGATAGGGTTAACATTTTCTTGTCTTCTTGAAAGCTGCTCCCTCTGGGGAGACTGACAGCATTGAAAACCAGGAATAATCTTGAAGCACTGGCCTTGTTGTGAATGGCCTTTGTGACTGAGAATTTAGTATTCCAGTTTATTAACTGTCAGCTCTTGGTTTTCTTAGGTTGGAGACTTTGCAATCCTACTTCGGGCTGGCTTTGACCGCTGGAGTGCAGCCAAGATGCAGCTTTCCACAGCTCTGGGGGGAATTCTAGGAGCCTGCTTTGCAATATGTGCTCAGTCACCAAAAGGAGCTGGTAAGGTTCCCTGGGACCTCTGTAGAAATCGGGGAGGGGAGGCAGTGCTTGTCACCCTTGCGTATCTTCTTTCCTTTCTGTGTTGTCTCCCATGGCTCTGTCTCAGTAATAGCCAAAGCTTTCCATATTTGTGCAGGAGAAACGGTAGCCTGGATCCTCCCTTTCACTTCTGGAGGATTTCTGTACATTGCCTTGGTAAATGTTGTGCCTGATCTTCTGGAGGAAAAGAATCCTTGGTAAGTGTTCCCTCCCGTTCCTCTGCAGCAATTTGTGCTGCCAGGGGGAAGGGATATAAAACCCTTCCTTGTGCCTCTTCTGGAAATGCCTGAAGGCCAGCTTTCCAAATCCTATGGACAAGGCTGGAGTCAAAATAGACTGCTGTGCTGTCTGTGGCCTTTGTGGGACTGCAAAGACCCTCTGTAATGTGAGAGCTTTCACCTGGGTGGGCCCCAGAGATTGTGCTGACACAATATGCAGCAGGTAATTTTCATATATGTTCCTAGGAAACATGTCCAGTAAGGACACCACTGCCCAGTCTGTGTCTTCAGCTTCCAGCACATACTGGTGTAGGGACTGTCTGAACCAGGGCCCCACAGAGGTGTGCATGTCTGATAACCACATGTGAATCTATCCTTCCACGCTTCTCTCATCCCTTTCTGACCCTATCCATTAATTCAGGCCTCTGCAACCTCCTTTTGGCAGCAGTTTGCAGAATTCGACTGTACGGTGTTAAGTGAAGCTTCTTATAATTTGGTTTTTACACTCTTGCTTATTGATTTTTTTATTAGGTATCACTGTGTTGCTGTGTGAGTAGAAAAATAATAGTTTTCTTCTCTTTGTCACTCAGCCTTTCATAGTCTGTTGTTGCATTCCACTTCAGACATCTCTCTTCTGCAGTGGTGATTATATTCCAATATATTTGGGTTTCTCTCGTGTATTATTTGTTTCTTGCTGTCTAATTAAGGCTGCAGCAGGTCCAAATCCACCTGTTCCACAGTAAAGGTCCTCTCACATCTGCTGACAGAGCTGTTCTTGAATGTTCCCTCCCATTTTAACGGTAATAAGACAAGTAATTTTAGTAGTTTAAATAAGATGCCGTGGTTCACCTAGTTAGTTTTGACTGAAACAGCACTCAAAAACCAGCTCCACAGCTCTATCTGAAGAGGTAGGAACTTCTTGTGGAGAAACGTTAATTTGGGTTGGTAACCTCTTGTGTTGACAGAGATTGTTGGCAGAATATCCAGAAGTGGGAGGCACACAGTCACTTCAATCCAACATAAACCTGAGATAGTGCTAAAAGAATGGCCAAATTTATTGTTTTGGTTTTTTTTTCTGTAACTGGTTGTTAGCTGGATGGAGTCCCTAAAGTGTCTGAGCACATGCTGCATAAGTACTGGCTTCCTTGTGAGTGAAAGGACATGAATATGTATCTGAATAGCTGCATGACTGAATCAGCTCGAATTGATTTGGAAGCCTGGAGTTCAGTAAGGCAGCTGAGTGGAACAAGTCCATGCTGGTTTATAGACAATTTCTTTGCTTGGGGTGCTGGGAAGGTCTCACCTGTGTTAGTGACTTCATACAGCTGTTGTGGTCTCCACATGGTAGATTTGGAAGGGCAAAGAACAAATCATTGGAGAGCTCTGTGCAGCTCTCTGTGGGGATTGGTCTATGGTCCTCCTAATTTTTCTGTTTCTTTCCCAGGAATTCCCTGCAGCAAATTCTGCTCCTGTGTACGGGCATTACAGTCATGGTGCTACTCGCGCTCACAACCGAGTGACCTCTGCGGCCGCCTCATGATGCCTCCCAGAGCCACCACAGTGACTCTGAGCTTTACAAAGCAATAAGGAACACTAATGTTACTTCCTATGTGTGTGTGCGCAGATCTGGCTGCTAGTATGAGAAGCAGGTGAGAGAGAAGTCTGGCTGTGCAAGACTTCATTCCCTGGCTCTCCTATCCCTGTTCTGCTAAAATCCACACATGAGGGCNTTGGTTTTTATGGAGCAAAAGATACACTGGGCAGAAATGAACTGAACAACTGCTCTTCTATGAACTGCACCTCCCAAGCTCTTGTGTGAAAATAACAGAGGTGATTCCTGCAGCTGATGAAGATAAAGGATTTTCTCTACCAGTTTAAAGGCTGGAGGCAGAACAGGCATGACAAAGCAACAATAAATAGCTTTAGCCAGAACCCCCTACCCATAAGAAGTTGATGGTGCTATGAGATAGAGGGGAAGAGACCCTTTCCAACTTGACCTCCAGCTGTTCATTGACACCACTTTTTCCTAAAGGTAGTATTGGCCTCAGCAGTCCAGCTCTTTCGGTCTATTTTGTTTACACTGAAATAAAGCCAAAAGCTTGAGGCACTTTAGGGTAGATCACTACAATTAAATGACTCGGCTTGGAGATTACTTGCCTCAGCCCTCACCACTCCAGTAGCCAGCAGAGCCCTACTGTTTATCTGATAAACGATCAGTAAATGTTTCTTCAATTGCCAACTACCAGCTCGCTCACATCTGGAGGGAAAGCCATGTAGCTGTTGTGACTGAGCTCCCTCTCCTCATAACCAGTAGTTGAACACGCCTCTGAGCCTGCTTGTGAGACCTGATTCATGCACCATCTGCCCCACGCCGTGTTTCAGAGCTTTCTTGAGCTGCAGCATGTTAGATCTGCCCAGCATGCTACAGCACCCCTAGGCTGTCATGGCAGAGGGGCTTGAACATTACAGCCTGGTCAGCAACTGATAACTCCTGGTTAGCTTTTCCTCTCTTCAGTGTAGACTATTTAAGAGCATACTGTAGATGGTAGCCTATTTCTGGGGTTCTTACCTCACAGTGGAGTTCATCTGTTGTGCATGAATAAATAAGAAATAATACTGACAGCTTTTTAGATGGGAAGGTTGAAACTGCTGGTGAAAATATTTTTAAGTAAGGTGAGAAAGGGATATGAAAAGGTGACAATAAGTATGTTTTAAGAGGAGTTTTCCGTTATGTGATGCTTGGGATAAAATTTTTGGCAATTTGAGACCAATAAAAATAAATAAAAGTTCTGGTGCACTCCTCCATCCCAGCGCACAGGGCTGACCAGGCCATAATTCCACATGTTTATTTGATGTTTTATTGCCACAGAGATGTGCACAATTACTGGATCATCCCTTCTGTAGAACTTAACTTTCCTTTGCTTAAATTTGTTTAAAAACAGGTGTAATTGAACTAGCAGAGTCATTGAACACAAAACAGGTGCCACAGTGCAACATTTGCACCAACTTAGCTCAGTCTTTGAAGAGCTTTTGTGAAGCAGTACAGCTGCCCAGTCTGCCCAGGACCTTACCAAGAGGGCTCATGCCTTGAAAGGGCAATTTGGGTCAGAGCAGCAAGGCAGGTATGCTGCCCACAGCAGAGGCATTGCTTCCCTAAGAGATTCCTGAACTGTTGACACAGTTCTTTTTTATGACAGCTCCTGTCCTACTTTTCAGTGAGTGCTGGAGAGCTCATGCTTGCAGTTCTGTCTGCCCAGGAACTGCTGTCTGAAATTTTTTCCGCTTTCGTTTCCCTGGACTCACATTAGTAACTAGTTTCACTGCAACAAGGAAGAGAGGCTTAGTGCAATTGTTTATTCCTCTTTACAAAGTTGCCTTTGTGCCAGCTACTCTTTCCATCAGTCAGTTGTCCTGAGGTCTGAAGGTAGCATCCTCTTCCTGCTTTCCTGGAAGGATGATTATTAATCCAGTTAGCCTGCAGGGACTGGGGGAGTATGCCAACCCTCTCGTTCTAACTTTGGGGGTTTCTCCTGCCCAGAGACTGCAGCTAAGCAGACCCTGTAACAGGACTCTGAAGGAAGCAGGCTTGCACAGAAAGTTGTGCCTGCTGTTTCTCAAGATGTCTTTCCCAAAATAAGGCTGGCATTTAAGTTGAGGCATTGCCAGGTGAGTGCCCATGAGTTGGCGTTGTTGCATCAGCACTGAGCCTTGCCAAGACTGAAAACCACAGTCAGGATTTTATACTCAGCGTTCAGGAATGTGAAGTGGATGACACTGAAGAAAGAATTTCTGAGCTGTTTTTCTTGGCTGCTATCACAGGCATGGATAGTCTGTGGTTCTTGGGAAGATACCCTGGTAGGAAGTAGCATGGGGTTTGTGGGAGGGAGAGGTTTGATAGATTTCTACTGTGTCAGCCCTGGGGCTGAGGATTGAGAGCCTTGGGAGGAAATGGAGCATCACTCCACCACATTTGTCACTTTTGGAAATGCAGAGAGAATTGTATTTTCTAGCTCTATTTTTTCAGCTGCTCTTATGCATTTTCCCCCTTCATCTGTATTGGTCTGCTCTGCATGGAGACAATAGAGATGAAATAAATGATTTTCCATGCCGATTTGTGTTGTTGGGTTATTTTGTTTGGTTGGTGTGGGGCTTTTTTTTGAAGTCCCTACTTTACTTTGATTTAAAAATTCAAATTTCATTTGAGTTACAGAGATATATCTCTGGGTTAGTCTAGAGCACGCTGGATTCTGGGTTGCTGTCAGACTTTCCTCAGACTTTCACAGTTGAAAGAAAAGATTCTATTCCAGTTTATTCTTTCTGCTGCCGTGGAACTGTTGTCCAGGAGCAGTGTGGTAGAATTCTTGACTGCGGCTCTGAGTTCCCTGAAAAGCATCACCAAGAAAGTTTCTCCTCTTTCAGGGGAAAGCTTGCATGGTAACTTTTCTGCTCGGAGAATTTTGTAATCATACTTGACTGTAATAGTTTATTTTTTAAAATCCAAAAAATCTCAAGGCCTGTGTGGTTTCAGTTAACACTAAGCTGGATACCTGCCATGTAGGACAAAGGTGCAGTCATCAAAGGTTGTGTGTTTCAGTTGCCCAGAAAGGACTAGAAAGAAATTCTCTGCCCTTCAAAAACATGGGTTCAGAAAATGTCTTATGCCACTTTTCATTTGGAAGATTTTTCAGCCATAAATGGTGCATTTATATCCTCTTCTTACCCAAAGTCTTCTGTAAAAAGAAGGAAAACCGTAACCCAAGAGCTGGAAGAAGATGAAGGGAGGTGATCAAGGGCATGATGTCACAGTCTGTGGGTTTTGCCAGTAATCTACATTTTGGAATCTCTGTCACTGGGTTTGCCATGCTGCACTCTTAGGCCATGCTGGTACTCCTGCTCTTAGGGCTGTGCTTTAAGCATCTCTCCCTCATACCTTTTTTCTTCTCAAAAGTAATCAAAATTATCCTGAATTAATCAGCTATCTGTTTCACAGGCTCTGGGAAGAATGGCTCTGACACAATTGAAGTAGCAGAGAAAGGAAAACAATTAGTTTCATTCATGGGAACTTTCTAAGATGATGGGGTTGCTGAAGCCCCTGTCTTCTGCAACTGTAGCCTGAGGAGCTCACGTGGAGAGGAGGGTGACATAATAGGATTGCAGACTTAGGAAATGTGACTATTTGGATTTTTCCGGGAAAGAGCTATTACAATTGAAGGATTTTTCCATGTTAGCTAGAGCAGTTATTGTATTTGAAAATTACTTTTCATTCTTGCCGTGGAAGACTTAATTTAGCTGGTAGGTGTAAGAAAATTCTTTTGACAGCAGCCCTTTCAATTTGTCTGCCTTGAAGGCACTAGTGTGCAGCTGCATGGATGGTAATCCCATCTGTCCAGTGCAAACTGCAGAAGAGGATCATGCAGAAATGTGGTTAGAACAAGCTTTAGCTGTGGCTGCTGCGTGTTTGCACCAGGCAGAGTGCTCAGGGGAGATAAGCAGTACTCTGTTCTGAGCAGCGTTGCTGGGAGAAGTTCTGGGGAGGGTGTTTAGATTGTGCTCAGTGTGGCCAAGAGACCACAAAGAAGTGATGAGGGGAAGGTGGTGGTGAGGGGAAAGGATTGGAATCTCCTACAGTTGAGCATTTGCTCCTGGGAACCAGTTAAAAAATATTTTTAACAAAAAAAACCAAAAAAACCAAAAAAAAACAAAACCACAGCTAAGGATTTAAAAATTGAACATTAAGTTAGTAGTTAGGGTATCATCTCATCCATTCTGGCCTCCAGATAACATCTTCTAGTGATATGCTATGCCTGAACAACTGACTTTGGGGACTGACTGATGGTGCTGCAGCTGGAGGAACAAGTCCTGTACAAGAAGTGGGATGAGAAGGGATCTTGTGCCCCTATAAATGCTGCATTTAACTAATGGCTCGACTTTAATCTACTTCTCATTGCATAAAATAGATGGACATTTTTTCAACTTTTTAAGGCCTTATTTGCCTTATTCCTTATTTACCAGGCCTTTATTATTAACTGATAATTAAGGGTGAAGGAGAAGGCATAATCCAAATGCCAACACCTGATGTTGCGGGTGGTGGTTATATTTCGCGTACATTTGGAAAAACTGCTGGCCCCCGCGGCCTGAGCAGGGCTGGTCTCTGCCCTTCTGCCCGGGGACGGGACGGGACGGGACGGGCGCCTGCCAGGCCAGAGGAGGCCGCCGAAAGGCTCGGAGGGTCCGCTCACCCCCTTTCCTCCGCTCATCCATCCCCCCGGCAGCCGCCCGTGGCCACCCCCGCGCCGCCTCGGACACGGGCTCCGCCA
>VWZN01011470.1:228284-238406 GCA_013396955.1 Regulus satrapa | reverse complement strand
AAAAAAAAAAAAGAAAAAGAAAAAGGCCCTTGTAGTACTAACATGAATTTGTGATGCACCCCTTCTGTCTCCTGCTGGGAAGTATTTGGCTGGTGCTTCTCTGGATCAGGACAGAAATGCTCTCCAGTTGCAGAGAGCCCAGCAGAATGGAGCCATTTCAGATGGATTCCCTTAGTTTCAGTGTAATGTGCAAGCTATCTACCTTAAAGAAGCTACAGGAGGAGAGGTCCATGGTTGAAGTATAAACTTTAAAACCAGTAAATCCACATTGGTCTGGACTCTGCCCTGGCTGTTCTCTCTAGGTACTGCCATTTTCATGTCTTTTGTCTTGCTTTTCTCCTTTTCCTTCAGATCTGCGGAGGATGACAGCTGGATTCATCGGCATGGCGGTCTCCATCATCCTGTTTGGGTGGATCATTGGTGTGCTGGGCTGCTGCAAACAGCAGGAGCTCATGCAGTACGTGGCTGGGCTGCTCTTCCTAATGGGAGGTGAGAGCCTTTTGTTTCTGCTCCTCAAGTCTCCAAATTCAGTATTTCCACCTTGTAAAAGTAGTGTCAGCCCACAACAACCACATGAAGCAGTTACTTAGTGCAGCAACCTGTCAGCACAGTGCAGTTGCCACCGCCAGCACTGGGCAGGATCTGTGCTTGCATGGGTATTGCATGTTTCTCATTAGACCCCCGTGTGTGTGTAGGAGCCTTCTGCTCTAGAGAGCTGGTGTGTAGCCATGGATGACCACAGTCCTCTGGCTTGCTCCAAGTGTGCAGCCCACGGCTCCTGTCAGACAGCTCAGCCCAGTTTTTCCCTAGGAATCATAACAAACGAACAACAAGTTCATGTAAAGCACCTTTCTGGTACTCAGAGATGCTTAGATCTTCACGTAATGATGAAGTTCAAACCAGCCATGCCTGGGGAGGACTCTGGTGCAGTGATAAGGATGTGAGCTCAGTGTGTGCCAGGGGTGTTACATCTGCTTGTCCTGGGTGGGACCAGACTTTCTGTGTGACCAAAGGTTTTTCTGAACTTTGATTTTTCCACTTGGAAATGGGCAATATGGACCTGGAGTCTAGTGTACTAGTGTATATTAGACATACTAGAGTGCCTTGTGTCTTCTTAGGCTTTTTTCTCCTCTATATAGGTGTTCAGTGAGTGTGTAGCAGGTGACAAAAACCTGGGCACACTTTGTGGGCCTAGAGTACAGCTGGCAGAAGTGTGTGTATTCCTAGTGGAAACCAAAAAGTAGTGCACTTTGCAGCCCTGGGATTCAGTGAGTTAATTACCTTTCATAGAGGGAACTGCCAAGTACTTTCTGGAACCTGATGACATTAGACACTGGAAATAGTCTCAGGAGCATGAAAGCATGATGAACTATGACTGAGTTCAAAATTGCAATGAAAGGCGCTAAGGTAATACTGGTTATTTGTGAAGCAAGGTATCCTGTAATCCTACATTTTTTCCTTTTTTTTTTTTTCTCCCCCTCTACCTTATAAGGAGAGTGGCTGGTAGGACTGCAGAAAAAACCCCAGGGGTAATTCTTGATTTCGGAAATTCATGACTTTGAAAATACTGAGGGAAAAAATACTGAGGGGAAAAAAAACCGGAGCGTAATTAACCTGTCTGAGGGCAGTGTAGAACCCTCTTGCTTTTCTCCTGCAGGTACTTGCTGTATCATCTCACTCTGCACATGCGTAGCTGGGATCAATTTTGAGTTATCCCGCTATCCTCGCTACGTCTATGGGCTGCCAGAGGACATCAGTCATGGCTATGGCTGGTCCATGTTCTGTGCCTGGGGGGGCTTGGGCCTCACCCTGCTGGCTGGGTTCCTCTGCACATTGGCCCCATCGCTCAACACCTCCCGGGCCTCCGTACAAAAACCCAGACAAGAAAATGGGGCTGTGTGACCCCAGAGGGAGTGAGGAGAGACTCTGGAAAGCGCAGCCTGGGCAGAGCTGTGGGTTAACACCAGGAAGAGGTGGCATGTCAGCGTGTGGAGGGCAGTGCCAGAGCTGTTGAAATGCCAGCCCGTGGGACGCTGCTACAGCCTCCAGTCGCGGACACGGACATTACAAGTAACTCCAGGTTTGAATTATTGGCAACTTGATCATCGGTGGTTTAAGGGGGACAGTTCTATTTGTTTTTCTTCTGTTTACAAGGGATTAAGTCCAAGGTTGTGTCTTTTTTTGTGCTGTTTTTTGAACTGTACCTCCATGGTCCTGTTATTGTCCAGTTGTAAGGGATGTTTACGCACCAACTCTATTGCTGCAGGTCTGTGTCATTCAGACCCAATTTAGGGCAAGGAGCTAAGTGAAGTTGGCTTGAACACTTTTGCAACAGGCATGTCTAGTGTTGGCTCAGGCCATCCCTTCCCAAAAGAACCTTGATCTAAGCCGAGGTTTAGGCCAAAGAATTAGCCCATTCTTAGTATTAATTTATTTAAATCAGAAACCTGTGATATTCCATGCTGTGGATTCAGCAATTTACTCACTACTCAAACTTTCCAAAAGGAGCTAGTGTAACTGAGCAGATAGACTCCGAGAAAACTCTTACAGACTCTGGGAAAGCAGAAGAAAGTTTTTCTCAGCTTCTTACACAGTGAAGGTTACTCATTTGGCTAACTGGCATACCCTTGTTTTAATGAGGGGATGTATGCAACGTGCAGCTTTTAACTATTCTACCAGAGGTACATTTTTCAAAATGTGTCATATTTTGAGCTGCCAGGATCAACTTTCACTTCTGAACTAACTTGTGGGTGCAACTCCTGTTCTGTGAAAGGAGATGAGTAATTCTCCCGGAGCTCAAATAACAGTACTGCTAAAACAGCAGATGTACAGCCCCCTCTAATATTAGTGTCCAAAGGAACCACAGTGTATTTTCCTCAGGAACGTGTGGCTTCTGCCCCTTCCAGTGTCAAATGCCCTGAGCACAGCGTGTCAAGAACATGCGTGTTCTGCTGGAACAAGATCCCTCTCCAAAATGAGCACTAAGGACCTTGGTACCAGCACAAGTACTAGGGCTAACTCAGGAACATCAGCCAAAGTACTCTGGAGTGCATTTTTCTTTCATCCATCTATTCTTTTTCCTTCTCACATCCTCGCCCCTCTCCCAAGCGTCCAAAAACTGCACAGGTAAAGATGAGATGGCCAGCATTTGGAGATGTTTACATTGTATTTAAAATACAATACAGTGGCATGTAAGATACTTAATGCTAAAGTCAGTGTATTTATGAAAAGTGTAATTTTTAAATGGAAGTTGTAATTCTCAACTGGCATTAAAAGTACTGAAAGACTTGCTCAGTGGATGAAACCTCGAATTCTTTATGAGTAACAACCTGAATCCCCAGACAGCTCCCATACACATACTAGCAAGAGTGTTAAAGCTTCAAGAGTTAAGTTCAAGTGACGAAGTGAAAACATCATTCACGTGTGAATTGTGTTCACCCTTGCTAAATGAGTGTTCAAAAATTTCAAGCTCTAACAAGGCTGTAGGCTGTTCACTGGCTGCGCAGGCAAGAACCAGGGATGCTGTCTGAGCTGCAGGTCATCAGCGTCACAGTACACTGACGGCAGTATGGCCTCTTGCTCCTCACGAGGAAGTATCAGAGAGCAGGGATGAATCCAGTTCTAGCTGGAGGAGGGTCCAAAGGCAGCACGACGGGCATTTTGGACAGGAGGCTTTCGGCCTCCCTTACACATGTAGAACCACTGAGCAAGGGCGACAGCCCCAACACCTCATGGATTTGTTTTTAAAGGGAAAAAATGCTTTATTTTTTCCAGACAGAAATAAGTGATACAGTCCAGTCTACTCCTGTCCTCTGCCAAGGCCACAACCTTGACTGGGCAGGGATCAGGCATAGTACTGCAGATTGGCTTTTTTCTTTGCTTGAACCTCCAGGATTCCTTCCATGTAGTCCTCGTGGGTGAGCTCTGTAGCTCCACGGCGAAGGGCAATCATCCCCTGCCCAATGAGACAGTATTTAGAGAGGGAATAGGAGCACCACACCAGTTCCTCATAATTACTGCACGCTTTCACGTTTCCCTCCCATCAGTGCTGCTCCTAGGGGGGATACTTACCGCTTCGACACACACAGCCTTGCACTGGGCCCCATTGAAATCATCTGTGCAGCGAGCCAGTTCCTCATAGTTCACGTCAGGGCTGATATGAGCAAATGGGAAAAAAAGGGTGAGAGCAAGTACCAAATAGAAAAGGCAATGTAGGAAGTTTCCTCAGCCCCACAGTGAGCTCCCATCAAGTGACTGCCTACCACTTCTCAGCCCTGAGGTACCATCATAAGTGACAAAAAGAGCCCCAGAAGGCCATACCTGACATTCATTTTGCGTGAATGAATCTGCATAATTCTGGCTCTGGCCTCTTCATTAGGCATTGGGAACTCAATCTTCCGATCCAATCGTCCAGAGCGGAGCAAAGCTGGGTCCAGGATATCAACCCGGTTGGTTGCAGCAATCACCTAAGTAAGTAGAAGTAGGATCATCAGTGTGAGGCACCTGGAAGACAGGCCTCTCCTCCCCCAAGATTCACCAAGCTTCTTCCCTGGACATTGTTTTCTATTCCCTGCTAGAGCGCCCTGGACCTCAGCAGCACTCCTGCTAGCTCCCAACCTTGACTTGTGTGTTGGGCTGGAAACCATCGAGTTGATTAAGCAGCTCCAGCATGGTCCTCTGCACCTCCCGGTCACCGGCCTTCTCACTATCAAACCTGGGGTAAACAAGGGTAAACTGTCAGTATGAACCTGACCACTCTGTCCCTATGTTTTTAATCACATCAAAACACTGAATCACTGCAGTACATGCTCCCTGGCTGAGGTGTTTCAAATTTTTCCTTGAAATTACACTCCTACCTTGATGAGGACTGCAACTAGAATAACTGTCCGCAGCACCTACGACTTACTTAGTCCTTACAGCTGAATGGGGCTTATGTTGTCCAGGCCCAAGTAGTAAATGAGGGTGAACATCTCTGGGTGCCTGCTGCAGTGGTCAGGGAAGTTTTATACAGCAGGAGGCTATCAGACAGATCCCAAGTCTGACAAACTTTGCTCCTGAGCCCAAGGATTGTGGCAACTGCTATCCATCTGTGACTGTGTTCACACTCTCCTTCTGAGCAAGCTATGCTTTAAAAGGAAACAAGGGTATACATGGGCAAAGGAGGCTGCTAGGCAGCTCGCAAGAACTTTACAACATGGACTACAGCTCACCTTTTAGTGCCAATGGCATCCAGTTCATCAATAAAGATGATGGAAGGAGCTTTTTCCTTTGCGAGAGCAAAAGCATCGCGTACCAGCTTCGCTCCATCACCAATGAACATCTGCACAAGCTGAGGACCCGCCAGCTTCAGGAACGTGGCCTGGGAAGTGAAAGAGAATCAATCCTAGGCCTCATTTCACAATGGGTCACTTCTGAGTACTGTAAGAAGCCCTTAATTAAAACAAGCAAGCAAACAAATAGACAGGAAAATCCCAGCCTTTGTTAACAACACTTGGTGTGTATGATCTTTTTCCCCTGGAGGTGTTCTTACTCTTTGTCAGGTACTGTTCTACAGCAGCACACACTTTCACAGGTTCCTTTTACCTTGGTCTGGGCAGCACATGCTCGAGCTAGAAGTGTCTTCCCTGTTCCTGGAGGCCCATACATAAGGACTCCTTTGGGTGGCTGTATGCCCAAATTTTCAAATTTCTCCTTATGATTCATTGGCAGGACAATGGCCTCCACAAGCTACAACAAAAGAAAAACATTAATACATAAACCCATCCTTCTCCACAGATCCAGGCTGTCTGCTTTTGAGTAGAAGTCCAAAGACTGTTGTCTACAGTCACACCAGAAACTGTACATAAAGTATCACCTCTTGGATTTGTTTATCCAGCCCCCCGATGTCACTGTACTGCTCTGTGGGCCTCTCATCCACTTCCATGGCTTTCACCCGTGAATCATACTCAGTAGGCAGAGTCTCCAGGATCAAGTAAGAGTCTTTGTTCACCCCCTGTAAACACAAGTTCTTTGCTTTTAACAGGTCGCTCAGATAGCTCTTAATAAACATACAGTCAAAGCTGATTTAGTAGATCTCAAGGATGCAGGAATAACCAGCTTTGACACTGGCATTCATTAAATCACCCCAGCTTGGCAGAGTGGACAATGCCATAGTCAGTCTTCCACATTTTAAATGACTGGTCCAGTTTATTTACAATAAAAAGACAGGGCTTAAAAAACTTTTACTAAGTGGTCTCTAGACTATCAGTACCTAATTGTATGAACAAAGGACACACACACCAAACAGCTTTACTACAAATCTAACTGAACCCATAGTACCTTTCTATCAAATTTTTAGTAGAGAAATATTCTTGTGGAAATCTGCAAAGATTTGTCTTCTTTCTTAAAGGCAAGACACATGCAATTTTCTGGCCACTATCATATCTAACTATCACAACAGAATCACTCACCACCAGATCTCCAGGCTTCAACTTCTCAGCATCAACCAACCCAATAACAGGCAGGAAATATGTCTGTAAAAAAGATATCAGAGTGAGCAAAACCAGATGTACCAGGAGAAGGTCCTTTGCATCACTCCTCACACCTGGTTGGGCACAGGGGTCTTACCTGACGTGTAGAGGTCTTGATCACAGCACACTTGCCCTTTCTCTGGGAATCCAGGTCAATGTTTGCTCCGTCCTCCTCCTGGTCATTAGGGTCAACATCCAGCAGCTGAAAACCAGGGTTTGAAAGAGTTCATGACACTGTAACCAGGCTAGCAGGGAAGACCCCAGGATTAATGCTTCTAACATACATGCATTGGAAGAAATAAAACTTTCCATCATCCATCAGCAGTAGAATCCTGAAAGTACTAAAGCCCTCCTGTAAAAATTGATTTCTTCCTTTCCTTATGAAGCAGCACTCAATAGTGCATAGAAAGACGTTACAAAATTCAGAACAAAGTAGTAGCTAATGGCACTGGCTCCTTCTCCTGTACAGTAGCTCTAGCTCATATTAAGGCTTAAGCTCATTAAGTTTTAAAACAGTACTACAAACCAATCCCATTTTTAATAGCAAACTATCAGCATTGTTTTTCCTATCATCAGAATGACTGACTTACAAAAAGGTTGTGATGGAGTAAGAGAGTCACGGCCTTTCATTCATTTCACAAATTTCAGAGAGCATGTGTCCAATTTCAGATGCTCAAGTTTATGCTCAGAAGGGCTGTGTCACCCTCTGATGGTTGTTAGGTACAGATGAACAGTACCCAAAGTCTAAGGAATGACCCAGAGAACAAGTGGGCAAGAGACGTGCACTTCCAGGTCACAAATAAACCAAGAGAAAAATCGGAAAGTCCTGGCTCAGGCAGCATTGGTAATCTGAGAACACTCCAGGTCTTGAATCACTGATGAGTTTCCTGCCTTTCTCCCTGCCACTATAAGCTGCACACACTTCTCATGTCACTACATAAGAGCCCACCACCCTCACCTCAATAACATTGGAGACAAGGTAGGGCAGGGTTTTGTTCACTTTGATCTTCTCACTGTTCTCTTTGATCTTGTCTTTCATGGCCTGGAGCTCGTGGGTCACTCTCAGTACCTCACTCTTCATGATCTGCAATCGGTACACAGAAGAAACAAAAAGGAATACTGTCAGAAGACTGAGGCAAGATAAAATTAATAGAGTATTCCAAAAGCAGACAGTTAAAGAAATCCAAATCGGAGGAATAAAGGGAAATGTAATGTAAAAAAAGCAATGTCGCCAGCAAATTAGCCAAAAATTGTTAGGAATCAAGGCTACACAGTCCATTCTGGTCCCTAACTAATCAATAACCACAAATAATTTCTTCCCAGTGTCACTTGGTAGCCTCAGCCTAATCAGTGGAACAGCTTAGAGCATTGCAATATGATCTGCATAACAATATGGCCCAGATATGGCAACTGTGGTTTGGTTTATTTGTGATCTTTTAATATATACAGATACACAACTAACTACATATTCACAGCTATTTTAATTATATTTTGCAAGGTGGTTGGAGCTAGATGACCTTTAAGCCCTTTCAACCCAAACCATTCTATGATTCAGCCTGGAGAAGAGAGGGCTCCAGGAAGACCTCATGGTGGCCTTTCTGTATTTAAAGGTGTGTTGTAAAAGATGGAGACAGATTTCTGAGTAAGACCTGCTGCAACAGGACAAGGGGTAAAGGTTTTAAACTTCAAGAGGGTAAATTTACACTAGATGTAAGAATTTTTTTAAAGTAAAACTAGTAAAACACTGCAACAGGCTGCCCAGAAACATGGTGGATGCCCCATCCCTGGAAACGTTCAGGACCAGGTTGGACAGGGCTCTGAGCAACCTGGTCTAGTTAAAGATGTCCCTGCTCACTGCAGGAGATGGCTTTTAAAGGTCCCTTCCAAACTATTCTGTGATTCCATGATACTACTAACTGTAAGGAAAAAAAAAATCCTCTAAGAAAAAAAGTTCTGTACTCCCCATCCGACAGTGAGTAGATTTACACCCAACACTAAGGTACCCAACACGGGTGTCTGCAGTACTGTCTGACTGTCACCAAGAGGCCTTTTCCTCCCTTTCCTGGTCAGTCACACTCCGTGAGCCCCACTGCCGTGACTGGAGCACCAAGAGAGCCCAGGAGAACGGGTCACGCCTGAATTGGTACATGTGATTCTGCTCACTGGGGAAATCCACTCTTCACTATCTTTTCAGAAGTCTTTATGCCTAAGCATAATACTGTGTTGTAACACATTCACAGGACAGAACTGTTATAGGAGCCAATACAGAATCTGTTAAGTAAAAAATGCAAAAAGCCTAATAAATTTGATTTACTAAAACAACCTAGAAAATATTCAAGGAAAATTGCCTGAAGGGAGGGTTCTGACAAACATTTTGCAATGATAATGCTCTCACTATATAAGGAATAAGGCTACTTCTACTCCTTACTGTATTCTGCAATTTAAAAGTAAGACACATATCTACCTTTACTGTCCTTAAAGGACACTAGTAAGTAAGAATTACTTGTGGAGCCTGAAACAGTATAGGATGAAGTTACTCTGTAGAATTTTATCTCCATACTGCTAACAAACTGGGCAGCAAACACTCTAAATGTGTAAGTGCTCTTTTATGCGACACGTGTCCATTTTGAGACAGGTCTATCGACTTAACTTCTTCATGAACAAACAAGCAAGAAGATGGAACCTTTTCTCATCATGTTTGCAGATAACAACAAATTGGGGGGCGCAGTCTCTGCATTCAAGGGAAGAGCTGCCACACAGAAGCCTTACAAAATACGAGGACACGTGTAAAGCCCCACACCAGGGAGGGGAGTGCAGCTGGCAGTGACACATGCTGGTGACTGTCTGGCTGAGGAATGGAGCTGGGGTTCCATGAGAGAATAAACTGAACAGGAGCCAGTAATGTGCCCTGACAGCAAGGCTGGCAAGCTGCATCCTGGGCTGTACTATCAGGACTGCAGGCAGTAGATGGCGAGAACTGTTCCGCCCCCTTTATTCAATGCTTTTAGATTCTACCTAGAGCACTCTGTCCTATTTTGGCGTCCCCGCATACAGCGATGACACTGATAAACCAGACTGCGTTCAGCACAGGGAGGTGGGTTTGTTCAGCTGGAGAAGCTGGGGAAGGAGGTGTCAAAGACAGAACCAGACACTTCGCAGGAGCACACAATGGGCAGATGAAATAACAAAGACTGAAACAGGTGCGGCTCAGACTGTACGCAAAGCAAATCTTTATCCTCACGAGGTCAGTCAAGCAGTAGCACTGAACACCCTGTGAAGCGGTGCAATATCTGTCTTTAAAGGCTTTCAAGATCCTACCGGATAAAGCCCTGAGTAGCCTGGGTTATGGCTGACCCTGCTTTGAGAATGAGTTTGGCAGAAGGTGGGCTCAAGTCTCTTCCAACCTGAATTACCCAGTGATCCTCCCTGACTCAGGCCTGAACAGAACAGACTTCCCTCGCTCCTGTGGGCCTGTGTAACTTTAGCTGAAGCATCCACGGCTGCGTCGAACCGCCCCCTCAGCTTCCTCGGATCCGTGCTTCCCTACCTTCCCGGCTCATTATTCCTCAGCCTGCCGTGCTCGAGTCAATCAACCGCGTTTAATTTGTTGCTG
>VWZN01011470.1:153810-227761 GCA_013396955.1 Regulus satrapa | reverse complement strand
GGTCCCGTTGGTCTGCAGGCACCTGCAACGGGAGGAGGTCGGGTCGGGGGGGGCTCTCCGCGGCCGGAGGCTCCCCCAGGACGGCTCCACGGCTATTTACAGCACAAGGCTGTTCCCCGTGGGCCCTCCTGCCGCGGGCAGAGAGTGGATCTCTTTCCCGTCGCTCCAGGGAAGCCCTTTGGCAGATTACTCTACAAAAGTTTGTTCCTGTAATGTTGGAGACAAGCCCACAGAACTCATCAGGCATCTCTCACTGCCCAGTAATTTGATCCTAATTTTGGTGTCAGTGTGAGATTTTGTTATTGAAGTCTTAGTTTTCATATCAGTGTGTTTTGTAACACTCGTATTTCTGCTACAATGAAATGATGGTACAGCTAATTTCTTTCATGGCAGTAGCATGCATGATAACAGGCTGATCAACTTCTTCACCTGTGTGCCACTAGCCAAGGGAGAAAGTGAGGGGACTAAGGAAAAATCCAAACTGCCCCGGGGAGCAAAGAGCTGATTTCTAGGAGGAATCAAATAAGAATCTGTGAACTGGGCTGACCACCTACAAAGTGAGAGCATCAGTGAATAATCATTTAGAGGACAAGTGGGAGTCTGATAGATACAGTGATGGCTACATCTCACTCTCCAAGGCTGGGACTCAGCCCTGCAATGGGATCCTGCAAGGCAGGATCGAGACGAAGACCTGGAGAGCAGCATGCATAGGACTACAATGGGCATAAGCAGCTCTTTCCTATGACTAATGTCATGACAATACTATTTAGTACTTCCAGCTAATTACTTCAAGTGGAAGAAGTGGGAGCAAGGTAGTGCCTGGAGCTGGTTGTTCTTCTCCCCAATGGACTCTCCACACATGCCACAGTACAGCTCCATCTCCTCTACACATTCGTGGAACTTCACTACATGGTCACGCAATTCTCGCTGCTGCTCCTTCGTGCGATAGATCCTTTCACACAGACAGTGGAGCTTCAGCAGGCCAAGCTGCACGGGAAGGACGGAAACACAAGACAAGTGAACAGCAGGGTGAACACAGATGAGAAACAGGAGTGGGAGCGCTGCAAGCCCATCAGCCAACAGGAGAAACACAGCAGGTCTCAACGTTTCCAGCCATTAACCTTTCTTCTTCGTGTCACAAAAGGTAACACCAGGTTTGAGACACTCAGCAGCTCTTCCACTCACGGTTTCTCTGAGCTACCTATGATATACAGTGTATTTCAGTTCCCTTTGCCTCCAGCCAGCACACAGTTCAGCAGCTGCTCAGAGCAAAAATGTCTTTTCAGGAAGAGACCTCTAATCCTCTAGAGTTCTCTGCCTGTTTCCCACCCATTTTTTCTGCTTCCCATTCCCCTTTCCTTATCCCATTGTGACTCCTCACTCACTTTTCAGACTAGCATAATGATGATTATCTGTGCAACTGCCCACAACCAAACACTTCATGGCAAAGCAAATCCAAACCACTCACTGTTAATAGGAATGCTAATGAGCAACAACAAGCCTGGATACTTCAGTGTTTGATATCTTGTATTGCCTGACACAAGACTGAAGAGTGCTGAGAAGAAGCTGTAGGATCCTACCTTGTTCCCTAGTCCCTCTGCCAGCTCCTGTGCCTTTTCAATGCTTTCCAGAGCCTGTGAATTGAGAACACTAGCTGTTAGTTCTCAGTCAAATATATAAAAAACAGGCTTGTATGAGTGTCCTATGAGAATTATTTTTAAAAAGAGGTAAAGAAGTACAGAGTAAAATTTGGATAAACAAGCATTTCTGCAACTCTGGAGACTCAATAAAGCTTTTTTGGGAGAGCAGATTTCCCTCCCCTCCCAAAAGTTAATCCATGAGAAAGGGTTGGTTTCTGAAAGACCACAAATAATGCAAGAGCTACATTTCTGTTGCAGACACTCAGTGTCAGTGTTGGCAGAGGCTGGTCCCCAAGCAGAGAGAATACAGATTTACTTAAACTCACTCCCACATGCTCATTTGGGGCTGGGATGGAGCACAAGCAAAGCAAGCCTTGTCCCCATCCTACCTTGCAGGCTTAAAAACTGTTTGTTAGGCAACTCCAGTTTCACTTGTACCAGAGGTGAGGAAAGGCATCAGCAGCACCAATACACCACACTCATCCATTTTTTCCCTGCTGTTCATACATCCACCTTGCATTACTTACACATGGTGTGATGTAGGAGTGTTCTGCTATCCATTTTTGAAATCTGAAGGAAATATTTAGCATAGCAGCTGTCATACCAAATGAGTCCCTGCTTTCCCCTAGATGTCACAGTGTTTCTTGCTGTTCTGATAATTAGTCTCTCTTTTCCAGAACTATTGAGATCTGCTTCCTATTAGTCCAAGGGGAAGAAGAGGTCTCCTTTGTGATGCAGTAGTTTTCAGGAGGAGCATTATAAAATTTCTACCCTATAATTTGGTGTTACTGCTATTTGTAGGAGGAGAGGACCAGATGAGATGCAAAAATGCACTGTGAATGCAGAAGAGATGGCATTAGAATTGTGGTGGCAGCAGAGCCTAGGATAAGGAAATGGTAGGAGAGGGAAGCAGGAGCTGAAGGCCAGCAGGGAGAACATAACTGAGAACTGTGCTTAGGAAGACTGAGTGTGTACTGGAAACTCCTGAAATCAATGACTGTGACTAAGAATCAAAGTGAAATGTGTGGGCTAGGGGAAAAGATGTTGGCAAGTCTAGGGGACAGTTTATCTTGGACAGGAATATGAGACTGCACAAGAATGAGGGCAAGCAAGCTGTGAGCAGCCTGGGGGAATCTGAAATAGCATTGATTACATTACACACAAATGGAATGGACTAACTCGACAAAAGTGACTGGGAAGATGGAGGAAGCTTGGACAAAACCAGGAAATTTGTAAGGAGACAGTTAGCAAATTGCTTTATTAAGTAACTGATAAAGGGGTGAGTAGCATGAGAAATGGAAACTGGGCCTGGCAAGTTGAAGAACAGGCCTGGGTGAATATTCAGGGGTGAATATTCAGGGGTGAATATTCCTTAGATATATCTGAGGAGGTCACATTTGGTCAACAGACATAAGGTCCCTGAGCCAGCAGGGCAGACTTCCCTCTAATGCCTGGAACAGAATACAAGTTTCCTCCACTTTCCTCTTCTGTGGGATTTGGTGAGATTAGAATTCTGTGCAAAGCCCTCGTCATGTTCTCACAAGTGAGTGCTGCTTGATACCAGAGGTTGACTGGCTCAAGATAGATTCAGTGAATGTTAGGGTTTGATTAGCTCTTTGAATACTCTCTCCTGCAGAGGCCTGCTTGCTCTGTCCTGTCCCATTCTTTTGACACTGAGCAAACTTTTCAAATCCACAGTTTCTTCTTCCACTGCTAACAAACATTGTGTTTACTTGCTGAGATTGCACGGTGTCTCACCCAACTGATTCCCTGATGGAGGCACTCAGATGCTGACAGCACCCTGAACTTCTGTATTCTGACATATACTGGACATACTGATATCTTGGATGCTTCATTTGAACTAAAATTCTTGATTTCTCAATATGAGTGATAAGAGTGAATCTTCATTGTATTTAGACCCAACCAGCATCTTGATGTGGCACTATGCAGGTATTCCAGGTATTCCAGAGATAGTTCAGGGCTAACCTTTGAGCATTTCATTCTGTGGCCGAGTAATGTTCCTGATGTGCAATGTGCTGCATCTGGTGCAGTCTGGACTTTAACACACCTACACCCTACTGCCTAAACATTTTCAAAATAAGTAACTTCACCCCCTCGTTTTGTATTGACTGGTTGTCTATCCCCAAATAAATCCCGTTTTCATTCCTCTGTTTCACATCAGTTCATGGACCAACAAAGTTTCTCCAGGAATTTTATGCCACATTTGTCTGAAAAGCACACGGTGGAGCTGTAGAGCTGTCTAAACGTCACTAGCACATCAATGAGCTTAGTCATAGAACTAAAAAGTAGGCAGGGGAATCTATTTCAGAGCATAAGGCTTCCTTCCTCCAGTGCTGGTTTCTCAGCATAGAGCTTAAAAGTCATCAGGATTGACTAATGAGGCAATTCTGTAATTTAGCAGTCTGACTCAGAATGGATGTTCCTACCATTAGTAACAAATTCCTGGCTGACAGAGACCATGCAGAGAAATAACTCTACAAGCTACAGACCCTGTTGGTAGAAGCAAGGGTGTACAGGTCTCTTCTGAGCTGCACCCTCATCAAAGTGCAGTGCAAGACTGTGCTCTAATCTTGTCCTACAAACTTCTGTAGAAACAAGTTTGTAACTGACCTTGTCCAGCTCCTTTTGAATCATCCAGCACTTAGTCACTCCTAGCAGCACCTGGATCAGGCCCAGGCGGTTTCCAATCTCTGTCATGATGCTCATGGAAGAGTCATACCGAGGGAAGGCTGTCTGCAGAAGCAGGGAGGAAAACACGTTTTGCTATGAACTGCTTTTCATGCCCTCTTGCTATTCCCTCCGTCCTTCCTGGCAGGAAAGAGCTGTACCTGCACATCTCTGCGACTGCGATGGATATCTGCAAAGCAGAGCAGACACAGTGCTTGCAGTGGCCGGTCACCGTGCTGCAGGGCAATCTTCATGGACTCCTGAAAGAAATTGCCTCTGGTCAGTAGAAGAGCTTGTTCCTGCTTCAGAACAGCAAGGATGGGTCTCTGCACTATGGCCACAGACAGATCAGCTCCAAAGAAGTGGCACAATCTTTTAAGGCAAGGAAAATATTTTTCACATGTTCCTAAACGAGGGCCATTCGTAGACCCAAATTTTGAAGCCCCCTGGGCTACAGAAACCACAGCTCTTAAGATTGGAAGGCAGCAGGAAGTGAAGTGTGACACCAGTCAAGTCTGAATGCCAGGGTGTGTCTCCTGCTTCCATTCCTGTGGCAGGACCCCCGGCAGAGCTCCCCACAGCCCGTACCTCACAGCAATCCATGGCGTCTGCCAGGCGCCCCAGCTTCCGATAGGCCACGGCCATGTGGTACTGGCTCATGGCACGGTACTTCAGGCTCCAGCCCTTCCCGTAATCGTTCACCAGTTCAGCAGCCTTACATGGGAAAAACAAGGCTTTCTCATAGTCCTGTAAGCACACAGACAGCAAAAATACAGCAATAAGGAGAGAAGAAAAAAACCCGGCTATTTTTTATTTACTAACATTGCAACAGCTACGAGATTTCTGTATATTTTTAAACTCGTGCTGCTTCTCTTCCATGCAGTATTTCAAAATTGTGAAAGGTGGAATTGCCATATACTGAATTTATCTTATTCTCTGGGTTCAGGACACTGGGGCAATGACCTAGCAAATGAATTTTATGTAGTATGTCGTTAACTTTATTCTGCAAGAACCATTTACCCTCCTCTATAAGCAAAGTCTGAAAACTTTCTGTGCTCTTACATCATCTCTACTTGTAACATCTACACGGAGCCTTCATTTTCTCCATATAGTGAGCTGGGATCTCTAAGAAGTTCATTATCTCTCATTGTCAGAACGAGAAACCAAGACCCATGCATGGCCTCATAAAATTCACAATAAGTAATAATACATTTTAATTTTTAAGCATATTTTTTCAATAAAAACATTATATAAATAAATATTATTTTACAATTATTATATAAAACTTATCTAAATATCTAAAACCATTCTCAAGTAAGTTATATGAGACTGCAGACTCTTATTTTTTTAATTCTCCACAATGCACAAAGAAAACCACAACTTCTCAAATTTCCTTTCTCCCTTCTTATTTCGCACCTGAAAAGTATTCAGCACAATGTTATTTTCTTTATTTTTGATCACCGCACTCCATGTGATGACCCTATGGGTGTCTATGGTGATGAGTCTATTTCTTCCATGGGTGAAGAAATCAAGACTTTGTGAGAAAAACCTATTTTTTTGCTGTTTGTACCAGAAGTTAGGACTGGCAAATCACCCCTGTGCACAGTCCCTGCCTGGTTTTACCTACAGCTGCTTGCTGGCAACTATTTGCCTACAATAGTGGGAGAAATAGAGAATCCGTGAGTCTTGGCTGCCAGCCCCGTGCCTCTGATCTTCTTTGAAGCTGAGTTTGATCTTTTCAACACACATATTCACAGCGGCTTCTGCTGTGCTATATAAGCCTGACACTAATCCTCCCATCCTTACTGTGGAGGAGAGTACTCCATTTGGATTTCAGCTTCCAATGCTCTCTCAGTACTTCACTTCTTATAGGAAAGACATGGCTGAAATTCACGTGATTTCCAATGCTTCCCTGAATCTCTGGGACATCACCCTTCTGTCCTTCAGGTTACTCTACCTTTATCTGGGTGTAGAAGTTCCCGAGGCTGCAGCAGACTCGACATTCCAGCATCTTGTCATCGTTGTTGTGTGCGTAGCGTAAAGCTTTCTCGAAGCACTCCAAAGCCTTCTGGAAAATGCTGAGGCCCAAGAAGGCATTGCCCATGCTGAGGCTCACCTGGCCATTCAGCTGCAGGCTCACAGTGGTACCCTGCATGTTCAGGCACGTCTTACAGTAAGAGATTGTCTTCTGGAATTCACAGAGCTTCTCATTGCTGCGAGCCAGGTTTAGGTAGCTCTCTGTAAGGAAATCTAGGTCTTCCAGCTCCCGTGCTGTGTCAATCTGTACCACTGCAAACTTTAAGCAGAGAAGATAATGTTTGCAAAAGTGTGTCGTTTATTTAAATACAGCTCAAGCTCCCACAGGGGTAGTGCCCTGTACTGGAGAAGAGGCTCATCTCTGAGCAGGACAGACAAGACTATCAGCACATGGAGACAGGGGTGGTGCACTGAGCAGGTATCTGCTGGTTTAAAAGACCTATGAAAACTCTGAAGAAACCTCTCCCTCTCTTCACACACTCTCTGGGTAGGGATGATGAACTAGGCTGGCAGTAAGGGGAAAACAGCTGTTAAATGGCCCTAAAGAGAAGGTGGTGAAGCAGGAAACATCTGACACCATGCAGTTCTGTTTTCTTTCACTCAGTGTAATATATCCTATTTTGTCTGGAATTCCTAAGCTATTAAAGTACTCTATTAATAGAAGAAAGTAAGCTACTTCTTAAATGAATTTTTTTACTAATAAATTGCAGTTTTGATCTTGACAGTTTTAGTTCTATAACCTCCAGGATATGTTGCATACTGTTCTCTTAAATGAAGTCTCTTTCAGGCTGCAAACTCATCTAGGCAGTAACTCTTGTGATGAAGCAAGCACACTGCTGGCTTGAATTAGTATCAGCAGCAAAGGTAAATAGTTAGCAATTTTCATCACACATTAACAGTTAGGATTATGGATGAATTATTCCAAGGGAATCAATTACTTCCATTTTGTATAGTGGCTACATGTAATAATTTAGGCTAGTAGAACATTTTACATTCTTTGAAAACAAATGAAAAACCAAACCAAACCAAAACAAACCCCCCAAACATCACCAACCATAAATTGCATTTGCTGGGTTTGTAATTATCTTCTCAGCTTCCATTATGGTTTAGGAAAGCAGCTCTGTGGACTCAGTGATGCACACTAGCTCAGGCTTCCCCACATTCCTTTAACTTTGCACAAATTCTACAGGATTTCCTGATTGCCACAGCCTCTTTTTTTGGTGTGAAGAGTTTTCCCTTTCCAGAAGAGGTTGAGCATCACAACCCTTCTTAAATCACTGATTTAATGTTTTTAATTCTGAACCCTTTGTCTCTTGATATTTCCTCTCTCAATGGTTTATTGCTAAAGCTCTCCTTTCTCTATCCTTTGACCAGTTGCTGGGTAAAATCTTTAGTTTGACTGAAGCTATTCTTTTCTTCCTAATACTTTGAAGAACTAAAATTCACCTGCTCTGATCCCACTTTCTGTTCTCAGATAAGGAATTATGTTCAGGTATACTAAACTCACTCCTTTTCCTTTTTTTTTTTTTTTTTTTCCCCATGAAGTCTTCAGTATTTCCTTCAGGTAGCTGCATCTTACCATTTTTTCTTCTTTCTTCCCCAATCAGTCTGTTGTTTTTACCAGCACCAGTATTTAGTTTCAATACAGGGCTTTGACATGTGCATGGGTTTACCAGTAAGATGTGCCCCTCTCCATCCTCCAATTCCAAACTTTTCAATGAGCTGTAGATACCCCTTTCACGTTTTGTTCTAAATGCTGAATGATAGTCAGTCTAATAAGAGGCAACCCAAAACATCAAGACAAGAATATCAAAGTCCTTTAGTAAGACCCTATTTCTTACTAAAGAAATGGGATAGTTTCTTAAGACTATTACAACACTCTCTTGCCTTGTCTTACAGATTCTTGAGTCGCCCTCCCAAATGCTGCCTGCTCTCTGTACACATCCTTTTACTTTTCAAATCCACACACCAGCTTCTTTTTTGTACATTTAATTAAACTGCTCATCCTCATGGGCTTGAAATGTAACTTCAATTGCTTTTTACCACTCTTCCATCAAGCTTCATATCCTTCCTTCTCTCTTCTATACTGTCCTGACAACTGGAAGCTGCTCTCTGACTTTAACTGTGAGACATCTGGGATGTCTCAATTACCTCAACAAAACAGCATCTTCTTTTCCCTCTTAATCAGCCCCCTGGAAAACAAATAATTGTGATCAAAAACCCCCAATATATGATCTATATTAGATGTCAGCCAGAAGCTGAACAAGGTAACAGACATGTCTCGACAAGATCGATACTTATTCTACAGAATCCACCTGGAGTTCTTTTATGCTGACATACCCACTGTAAACAGCCTGTAGTGGACAAAGGCCCCGTTGTCATACCTTTTCTTGAAGCCTGATAACATGGTGTGCCTGTATGTGGGAAATAATTGAGAAAGGCTCCCATGAATAAATGGAGAACTTAAATGACCCAGGAATCCTGAGGAACCAGACCCAGTGAAAAATCATATTCTGTGTATCTTGTGGGCTGGAGCTCTTGGTGAGCACAGTGATTCCAGCAGCCCAGAACACGCGCTCAGTAGCTGTTATTTTCTATTACAAACAAAATACCCCCCATTTCAGGTTCTGATCTCCGGCCACGTTCCATCGTGGGTGCGACACAATGGCATGCATTCATCTCCAGTTCACCTTACCTTCAGCATGTCTTTGTATCTGCCCATCTCTGCGTGAGCAGTGATGAGGCAACTCAACACCCGAAACCTGCCAGCAGGATCTGCAGACTTCTCCAAAACCCTCATCCAGACTCGCAGGGCCTTTTCGGTCTGATTAGACTGGTAAAGATGGAGTCCTTTCTCTATCTGTTGCTTTGTCTGGTCCTGACCCATCTCCCATGGATTAAAAAGCCTCATACACTAACTTCTAAGGATAGCAAAAAGGACGTGCTTACGAGAGAACACAACGTAAAATGCCCCACTAGAAGAGGGCGGGTTGTGTGCTCAGAGGGCCCCTTTTCCTTTTTTTCCAGCCATGTCAGGGGGCTGGAGCTGTGGTAGGCAATGCCAAGAAGTGGTTGCTCAGCACTGAAGGCAGGATCCCAAATCCTCTAGGAAAACATCTTGCTTGCTAGGGCTCCATCAGGGCATTCGTCTGTCCAGTCCCGTAAACAAAGAGGAAAAGCACGACAGGGAGAGAAAGAGAAAAATCTCAAGGCACAGGAGTGAAACTCAATCTGAGCAGGCAGTGCTGGTCTCCTCCCCATTGGCTGCAGCTGCTCCTGCCAGTCCAGCTCACGTGGCTCTCAGGAATTCTAGTCAGGCTCTCCAGCTCCCAAGGTCACGGTGCCAACTGCCCACCCCTGCCCGCCTGTACGCAGCTTATAAATACCCAAGGGAGAGACAATTGACTGCAGTCACAGCCTCGGGATGCCTCGTCTGTCTCTTTCCTCTCCGAGCATCCCCTCAGACAAGCACTGCTGGTGGTGGGCTAGGCCTGGGAGGAAACAGACTCAGATGGAACAGTAGCTTTAGGAAAATTATGTGCGTTTAAAGTCACGCATATAAAAAAGGCATGAACAAGGCAACTTCAGTGTGTACACACTTGCAACAATGTACTTGATGTTAGGAGTGAAACTCAGCCTCCCTTTTGAGTGCCTCAGCGGGCATCATGGACTGGTTTTATGGACGTAGGTCAGCTCCGTCACAGATTTGCTTGCAAATACCTCTGACTTCCTAACTTTAGGGACAAGGAATTAACCATCCTGAAAACCTTTCTTCTTGACTGAATGTTGCTCCCTGCCATCAGATGAGTGTGGTAGTCCTCCAAAAGTTTCCAACAGAAATTGTCAATGGCACTGTTTAAGTTCTGCCAGACGTTCCAGAATGTGATGATCTTTTATGATGAAAAACAATAAAGACACAGAATAACAGATATCTGCACTTTTTGGTTGCAGGAGAGAAGTGTTAGCGCCATTAAAAAATAGCTTTATGTCTCCCACACTCTGTTGAAAAAATTTGATTGATTCCTCTCACCAGTGTGCTGCAGCCTTGGTGGGCTAGAGATTTATTCAGTCCTTCTTAAGAAGATACACCAGACCTAGGGGGAGAATGCCACAGGGATATCTAATATTTTTCGGATGCAAAAATTCCAAGAACGAGTTTTGTGATCCTTTTACTGGGCAAAGAGAAGCAATTTGAAGTTCTAACAGACCTGCCTGCAAAAGCAGTCATGTCTCCAGCTGCCTGCCTGCTTCTTGGTGAATTCGGTGGCAGGTCTTCCCCAAGCAAAGAGAAATATCTACAGAATCGCCTCGAAGGGTACCACCAATCAGACTGTCCTGGTCTGTCAACAAAAACCCAAGGGAGCCTTCCTGAGGTAATATCCTTAAGGAAAGCAGAACACAAAATAAAGAATGATAGTCTACCCTGAGGCTTTGTATCATAGCAGTCATGATCTTAAGAGATTACATCTGTCATTTATCCAAAATTCCCTCAGAAAAAAATATTTCAAGAAGAAAACCATTTTAAATTGTAGAAGGGCTTTGCTACAATAAGATTCTCTTTTGGGAGCTCATACATGCTATCATATTTACATTAGTTAACTTAGGTTTTTCAGAGACCTAACGTACTGATGATATTTCAGCACAGGCTATATCTAGTCTCAAACTCTGGAAGTAGAAAGGAAAAATCTACAGAAGCTGAAGGAAACTAATCATGAGGCACTGCTGGTTAATGTGCAAAAATCACTTCAGCAGCACTGTTAAAATTATTAGCTAGGTACTTTATAGATTTTAGGACTTGCATATAAGTCTGATTCAGAATTTAAAAACAACATCCTCCTTGCAGTAATTCTTATACATCTCTCTGGATGTAGGTGGTGGGATGGAAACAAGATGCAGATGATCAGTCCCTGTGGAAAACATTGATAATGGTGAGGCCATGTAGATTTCTAGACCTGGGGAAGTTAAGAGGCCGGGAAAGCAGCCACTGGAGCCTGCTATGTAACAGAATCAAGCCAGGAATGGGGAAAACAAAAATTATACAATTTTTGGCAGATCAGACTATCTTGCAGAACTAACCTTTCACAAGTGAGATGCCTGTAACTCAATCTCATCCTGAGATTCTGTTGGACCATATCAGCAAAGCACTCCTCCCTTACCCACACACTCATAGCCAAAATGGAAAGAGGGTGCCTTTGCAGCCTGACAAAACGTATCTAACAGGAAATGATTTGCTTTGCATTTTGTTAACCTCACTTCACCTCCTTGCTTTTGAGCACTATGAAACAGTGCTTAGTTCCTCAGGAATCAATTTGCAACTCACCTCCTGAGACAAAAACACCCTTGTAAAATAAGGACCAGATCTATCAAGTTCAAACCGGTCATTTTCAAAAAACCAGGAACATGCTCGGATGTGGAAAATACCACTGAGTCCAGCTGCAGCAGCCTACATAAGGAGGGATAGAAGACCAACACTGACTGCCTGTGTTACTTCAAAAAGCAATGGCATCAGTCTGTGGCTCAAGACAGCTGTAATTCATACAAGATTCAGGTATAGCTTCTACAGTTACCAATCCAGTTTCTCCTCAGGAAGTGCAAATAAATGAGCCTGAATGGTGCTTGGCAACATCACATTAGGGAATCTTACCTGTCATACATGCAGTGTGGCTCATCATGCACTCACTTCTTCAGAGTGACCACACTGACCTGCTTCTCCTCCTCCCCACTGCTCTTCATAATGTCCCCGGTGACTCCTGGCCATATGAAGAGAGCAGAATGTGGCGGGTAAAGCCAGGAAGACTGGAGTCAAAACAAATAGTAAAAGGTGGAGGTGGATGCAAGAGGAAAAAGGTTTTTCCTAAAACATTCAGCATCGGGATTTCATCTACAACTTTGTGTATTTCCTACAGATGCTGATAAAGACAACTTGTGAAAACGCTCATTTTATTTTCAGATATGAATACACTGGCTCTTAGGTGCATTTTGATTGCATACTGATTGGTGGTGGCTTTTTAAATTGAAGAAAAAGCCTTCAAAAAATAAAAATGTCACTGACCCAAGAGGGATCTGGTGTCAGCTCTGTAAGATGTAGCTGACAAAGCTTTGATTGTGTAAGACAAGTTGAATGAACTTTCTGCACAAGCTGGAATTTTCCATTCTGCCTAAACAAACCCTTTTTCTGATTCAATCGTTTCTCTCCATCCTTGGCCTCAAGTTGTATCTAATCTGAAATCACTCCAGCCTCTCCTCTCAACAGCTGCAAATTAACTGCAGGGATCCCAGCACAGTCTGCAACAGGTGGCTCCGCGCCTCGTGCCGCAATTGGTGCGCTCAGGGCAAGGAATGCAGCACTGAATCCTGATGCTTTGCAAGTGCTCTCAGATTTACAATCATGTAGGAAATGATGGGGTGAAACACAGTATGCCAGATAACACAGGAAAAGGACATGAGGAGAAACGTAGCTGTGCTAAAAATGCTTGCAAGTCTCCAAGATGCAAGACAGCAGAAGGAAGGAACAATAACATCAGGGAATTTTAGGAGCTTTCAGAAATGCAGCAAAATCATGGCCACTGTGGTACTTTCCTTCTGACAGGCAATATTCGTCTCAAACTTGTGGCAGGTTTCTAAATGAATTATGCCAAATACTTCTTTAAAATTTGAAACAAGGTATCAAAAAAGAGACCTTAGTTCTAAGAGCAAAGCAGGTAGCTTTGCTGAAGTAATCCAAATCCATTTGCAGTTTCCCTGTGTAGTATTGCCAGAACCGGGAGCACTGGGGGCTGCAGGTACCTTGATGCTGCAGAACCAGGACAGATTCAGCAAGCTTGGCTGTGTTCCTGGAAGGGGAAGGAGGCGGTGGCAAGTGTGGGGCTTGTGAGAATGGCATCAGCTGGTGCCTCCCTAATCCCACACAGCACCACGCACTCGTGCTGTTCCTGCAGAGACGAGGGCTGCTGCTCTGCCCTCATTGAGCCCCTGAGACGCCCTGAAGCACAAGTGCATGGACAGGTAAGTGGCTGCACGGCACCGGTTCTGTGCGGCTGGATATGCCTACTCCTCACTCCCAAGTGTTGCACTTTCCATTATCCAAAATCCTCAGCTTTTCCGTATCTGAAGGGGACTTGATTGTCAAATGACCCAAAATGGAGGTATACCAACCAGAAAACCTTTTCCATTTCTATTCAAAGTAGCTCATCTACACAGAAGTAAAAATCCAGGGTGATACTGTACATCCAAAACAAGTGGTATTGGGCTATGAATATTTTTGTGTCTCACAGCTATGAAACTATAAAATAGTTCTCTCGTCTCTCTCTTCATCTTCTCACACCTGGACCCCCAAAAGAACCTCAAGTTTAAGACACAAATACAACACACGAAGACTCTTCTCAAACAGTTTAATAGCAAATAAACAAAGGAAGGTACCACACTTGGCATATACAAAATGACTTGTTGTCGGTGTGTCTGTGCAATTAAAACAGCTTTAAGTTGCCCTTTGGGACAAAAAGAAAAAAAAAACACACACACAAAAGGAAGAAAATTCCTTTAACACATACTCGCTTGTTCCAAACTTGTAACAAATCTTTTCATTTTTAAATCCACTACACAAACTCTGTGATCAGATCAGAAAAGCAACACGCGCTCCTCTGCTTTTTAAACCATTAAAGTAAAATCTGTAATTCTCTACAGAGTACAACACAATTTCACACAAAAGGACATTTTGTTTTGCAAATCAAAACAAGAAAAAAGGAACAGCTCAAACAAGGTAAAGAAAAGCATTTCTACGACTGAACCACGACTTTGAGTTGATTAAATCCCGTTAACTGCAGAACAGACTCTACATTTGGTCATAGTGGCAATTTGTTTTCTCGTCACATTGTGAATCACTTTACATTGTTTTCTAGTAGAAAAGGCAAAAAACTGTACAAAACCCCTAGTGTTAAATACAATGTTTGTACCAATAAAAAAGCCCACAGGTTTGTCTCCAAAATGTAAATTTTCTTTTTAAATTATTCACAAAAAGCAGCCAAAAATCAGAAAGGCAGCTGCTGCTCCACTGTCTCAAATCCATTAAAACCACCACAGAACAATTAAAACAACCAAAGGAAGAAAAGGAAAGAAGAAAGGAAAGAAACACCCAACATTTGGCATTTTGGTTTTCTTCAGATATTTTTCCACAGGTTTCCCCAAGGTTCCTTACGGAACCAAATGCACACGTACAGAAACGTACTGGCAGTTCCTCCATCCACTGCAGGGTATCAGTGCCCCCGGCACAGCCCTGTGCATTCAGACTGTGGGACTAACAGCAGCCAGCCCCCAACCCTACTTCCCAAATAAACGAGTCCCTACCCTTTTTCATTCCGCCTCATGATTCACTCGTGGTACATGTACTATATTCACATTGTTCTCTCTTGTAAGCAGATTAAGGACTGTCTACACGAGTCTGGTCAATACCTAGTGAGAATACAGTATCCTCAACCAACTCAGGAGTAGGATAGAAAACAATCCTTGCATCTTTACGTTATCCCGAACACTGGACAAAACTAAGATTTCTATCCAATCAAACTTTACTTGTTTTCTCAGCAAAAAAAACCACCTTCTCCTGGAATTCCATTTCACATTATTTCAACTGTTAAGATACCTACACTAGCTTGCTGCTGCTTCTGACTGAAACTTCATCACAGCACACACTCTGAAGGTGCCTTCATCTAGAAGCTACTTCCAGTTTCTACCTGTGCAGGTGGTATGTAGGGCAGGGGAAGCCTGCTACCCAGAGAGCAGTAACCTGTTCTAGTTCATCCTGCAAGCCAGAAAAACTGCTCAGCTCATCACCCAATTAAAAACTAAACAAAAACTAAAAAATCTCCGCAGAGATTCCCCAGCTAAGGCCCTTGAAGAGAGAGCTGGGGATGGTACCCTGTTCAGGTAACAGCTTCAGAGGCTGTTGTATTGTGCTTGTCATTTGGGAAAAGAGCCAGCAGTTGTAGGACCAGTGTTACAAATGCTTTCTCTGGGAAATTTAAAACAGTTTATTTCATGAGCTAACCTAGATCCTTCCAGAATCCTGCCACCAAACTGACTGATGGTATTAGATTGGGGCTGAACTTCACAGAAATGTGCCCTGAGTTGTACAAAATGCTCAGTGTTCGAAATGAGCCCTAGCTTCAGATAGCTTTGGAAACAGAAATATTGTGAGTTCCCCCACTTTCCTGCTCCAGCTATCCCCTTCCACCAAAACTTCCACTAGGGGAACAGCGTAACCAAGCAACCTCAGAGCTTCTGACAGCACTGGAGATGGAGCAAGGTCCAGGTGCTCTGTCAGGCAGACAGTCTAAGTGCACAGGTAGATGCCCTCAGGTGGCTTCTGATCAGATATTTGTAATACCAAAACCACCAATTTAAAGGATAGCTTTGAAACCCATTAAATTGCTCAGTTTTTGCACAAACTATAGAAAACAGAGAGGTGAAGGTGATATATACGAGGGTGTGAAGAAAACAGCAGGAAACATGCACAACATTTCTGGGCACTATCTTAGTTTGAAAGATTAAAACAAAAACATCACATTTTGCTGAGGAGATTGTAGTTACAAAAAAACCAAGCATGCCAGAGCTTAACAAAATACAACATCAACTTTGATCAAATTTTCACTGCAGACTGATAATCACACAGGGAAGCAGGGGAAAAAAAAAATCAGTAAATGCCAGGGCAAAAATGTAGCTACAATCAGAGGAAAACGTAGTTCAAGTGTTTTCTGTTGATGCCACTTCAAGTCACAAGTTTGAACTCATAAAAACACATGCTGTCTCCTCAAGCACAGAAACCAGATCAGCAAAATGTGACTAGGAAGTCTCCTGAAAGATTGAGTCACACCATATAACTGACTTTTACTTCGAACTGTGTTTTTAAAACTAAGCACACAGAAAAAACTAAGCCTAGAAAGTGATTGGCTGTATGTTCACAGAAATACAAATACTCCACAAGGTATGCTAGCAAGGCTGCTCTGAAGACAAATTACAAAGAATCAGATTCACAAAATCAAGTGGTTATCTTACGAAGGTCTAGAAAAATAGAAATTCTTTTATATTCAAATGCAAGTTTAAATATTCCCCTTCAGCAGTCTTTCTAGCAAAACCAATTTGGCAGCACAAAAACAAAAACCAAAAAAAAAAAAAGAAAAAAAAAAGAAAAAAAAGAAAAAAAAAAGAAAAAAAAGAAAAGAAACAAACATAATAAAAATACACATCAGCATCAAAGGTCAACACAAGGTCAAAGGTGAGAGTTCAAGCATCAGAGAAGCTGAAGAGACAAGGATTTGGACGATGTACTTGAACGCCACATCGACATGCTTTAGGCACAACGATGAACAAACGGCAGGAATCTAGAAAAAAAAACAAACCAGAAAGAGGGAGACCCACTGAGTTACACAGAGCAGTACATCCAAACACGGAGAGAGAGAACAAGAATGGGCACTGTACAATGAGATCTCCTGGGGAAGGGAGTTGACAGGGAAGGGCAGCACATGCCAACGATGGACAAGTAAAAGTCAAAGTACATGAAGGACACTAAGTAAACATCAAACTGCCAGAAACCAAATGGAAGCAGAGGCTTGGATTTCCCTCTCAGCACACCCAGTCTGTGGAGCATTCCACAGCCTAGTGACACGTGGGTTAGCATGCATTCCACCTTGCCCCGTGCCCAGTGTGTCTCCTACCTCTGTTTAGAACAGAGTAACTCACTCCCCAGGAGACCGATTTCAAAAAATATGACTCCAGGGCAAACACTTGCCCACAGAGACTGAGACCATGAGAGACAAGACAGAGGACAAAGGGATTCACAGGTGGTTTGACATTTGAGACTTTTCTTGCACTCTAACATGGAAAGTTCTTAGGCAGTAGTAGCCCAGAAAATCCACTTCCTTTCCTTTAGCTACAGTCTCGTTCCCTAGGAGCCCATGTAACTGGGGGTGGGTGATTTGGAAAAGGGAGAAAAATAAAAATTATACAAGACAAAAAGCCCACACATCAGAGAAGAATTCCTTAAGACTTGACTGCAAGTTAAGACTTGTCCTAGCTGAGCACTTGTCATACCATTAGACCTGCACAGGGATTTTCCATTCCCAACTTTTTATGCAACAGCCCTCAGCTCCCTGGCTTCATGAGGAGGAGATTCTGGGCTCTGAGAAGCTCTACAGTCACTGTTGCCAGTTTGATGGGCAGAAAAAATGTGTTTCCTGAAATTTTCTGGAAGAGTTTATTAAAATATATTTCTTATATTAAGTGAAATAAAAACACCTCTGTTCCCTCCCCTCAGCTTGTGAGCTGCAAGAGACCAGGAACATTTTGGGATGAGAGTGGGAGGCAGAAGAGAGGGGAAGTGGTTTGTTTTCTTATTCTGCCTCCCTACACCCCCAACTCCCCTCTAAGCTCCTGTTTGTGGCCTTAATCTTCAGCACATCTCAAAGCTTCTGGTTACAGACTAGAACAAGGTGAGATTTGCATATTATCTTACATAATTTCAGAATAGCCAGTGTTGCATTCTCGTTCCAAAGCAACAAGAAACACATTGTCTACTAAATCAGCAACACTCCTCTTATTAGGTGTGTTAAACCTGCTTAAACCTGCTGAGATTAATTTGCTACTCGTGCTTTCCAATAATGGGAAAGGACTTCAGTACAGAGTTTAAACCAACTCCAGCAGACAGAGTAAAATTCAACTCTTGCACTTATTTCTATACTTCAAGAAATACTCTAGATAATTTGCAGATAGGTACAAGATTTCACTCTTAAACCAGAAAAGCAAATTCATCATGAACTTGAGGCATGAGAAACAACAAGAAGCATGAAACCAAGTAACATCTTAGCATGCGCCACTGAAATCTTTCGTGTGATTTGTCTGGGGATTTTCTTAATATGGATTTTTCAAATATTTTACTTAGCTATGTCAAGGGCAAAGACTGAGTTTTATCAAAGTCCTGTGGAAAGACTGGCCTATAAAAACAGAACCATGAGATGCTGGATAAGGTCTTAGTGACTTGGAGAAAGTTATTCCAGTTTGTCCTTGTTTTATTCTCACAATAGAGATAATTCTGCCTTCTGTGTTTTATATGTTGTGGCAGGTATGCTAGGGATATATCAATCATCTTCAAGTTTAAATGTCTGCAGCAAAAAGCTTTCAAAGTATTTTACCTGTTCATAGTTGCACCCTTAATTTGCAAATTGCTTTATCCAAGTTGTTTTTAGATATTTCCAAATAGAATAGGGACAACTTCATTCTGCTTTGTTATTCCCTAATCCAGAACAATTACCAGTTCATTTAGATTCAGCTTGCATGATAGAATTATCACATAATATGTGACTTTTGGTACTCAGGTGAAAAGCTCTCTCCTGATAGATGCATTTGCCAGCGAGATTTTTCTGAGCTGGAATTTTTAATAATGCCAGCTTTGTACTACAAATAAGGCTAAGTTAGAAAGAGGTATCCTATTTTGGACAGTTGGTTATCCAGGGGACTGAAGAAATGATGATTTCATTTACTATAGTACTGACACTAAGCAGTATCAGACTAAGTTCATAATTCTTTCACCTTATTACAGCAGTAAAATCAAGTATCTCCTGAGAAAAAGAATAGATCTATGAAGTAGACCATTTCCACCTCATAAACTAAAAATATTTTAAGTATTTCCTGGTGACACACATAATAAGGAATTCTATTTAATCAGAAGTTCTTTTAGCTTTTCTTGTAGAAAATCAGGTTCTTTGGTTTTAAGCATACAGTATACTTTGTCCACGTGGCTGCTTCAGCCAACCTTCTGTAGTTTATCTGAACTCGCCCAACTCTTACCTTACTATCTAGGAAATAGAATATTTGACACTGATTTGATTTGCTCTTGAATGAGAGCATGATATGAACTAAGAATTTAAATGCCCTAAGTCCCCAAAATCCCAGACTTTCCTGCCAATAAGTGAGGAAGAAAACTGGCTTAAGACTGAAAGGCAAGAGCAGCCTAAATCCCCACAATCAGCGGCAGCCACCAAACAGACACAGAAATGTTGATTTTATCTGATCAGTTTTGTTATCAGAAAAAAAATCTGCCCAAGTCACAAACTTGATACATTTATTAACTTTGGCAACATACACATTGATACACCGAGAAAGGGAAATCTGAAAAAAATACACAAAAAGGGCAACATCTTCAGCTGGTGAAAACTGATGCAGCTCTGCTGTGTTCAGAGCTGAACTGCATTGATTCAAACCATCTGAGGATCACATCTTAAAATTCAACCTGCATAGATTTCTTTTCTTTTTCTTTTTGGCAATACTTATAGTTACGCCAGTAAGGCACACGAGCTAGCCCAAGTTAGGTGTCTTAAGGTGATTATGTCTGGGAGGAGTCCTTGATCAAATTAAGCCACAGTGTAAACTGGTGACTCTCCTAAAGTTAATAGAGTCGCACCTATTTGCAACAATGCCAAGCTTGATCTGTAAGTTACAGTATTGAGGACACACTAGAGGATGAAGAAGCTAAAATATCTAATTTTTGGCAACTGAAATGACTAGTAAAGAGGCCAGAGCATCAGGTTAAAAGAAAAACAGGACAAAGGTCATGGATAGTACAGTGGGGTAGGGTACAAAGAAGGTAAGAGTGACTGTAGAGACCCCAGAGCACAGTGCTCTCCTCCACTGGTTCACAGCATTCATCTTCCTCATTTAGCAGTTGTTGGGCTGCAAACAGGCCACTGAAAATCAGTAGTTTCAATCATGCACATCATTATGTGTGTAAAACAATCACATTCAGGATTCTACAAAACCCTGGCCTTTTTTTTTCCAGTGAAATAATTTAGGTAATAAATATTCTCCACCCTGGAGCGGTATAAAACTTCTATAAAAATAGAAACAACATTCTTGGTTACAGCAGGTTGCACTTGGAGCAGTTGCTCCCAACTATGTTTTTTATGTTTTTTTTTTCCTTTTTTTTGAAAAGTATATAATTTATATATATATATATATAAAAAAATCCCATTATCACCCTGGAGGCCTTCACACTCCAACACTCTTTTCTCAGAAAACCAGGACACATCTTTCCTATGGTGCANTATATATATATATATATAAAAAATCCCATTATCACCCTGGAGGCCTTCACACTCCAACACTCTTTTCTCAGAAAACCAGGACACATCTTTCCTATGGTGCAGAATTCAAGTGTACATGGTTCACTTCAGTGTATGTTTACTTTTCTAGAGAGATTCAAATAATTAACATAGAAGGGTACCACATGCCAGCACAACTGGGAAATTTGGCAATCTGGCCTTTGAAACTTTACCACTACAAAATTATTTAAATAATACTGACAGATTTACCTGTCTGCCATCAATATGGGCAGACTGACATCAACTGTTTGATTTTCAGTCTAAGAACTGGAAAGGGCTCCCCTCAGACATTACATATTCCGAGGTTTGGGATCCCAGGGGGCCCAGTCCCTGGAAACGGCCAACATTCCCAACAGATCGCCGCACACGAGTGGGGATTTGGACCTGAGATCTCAGGTTTGATGGGTTTAGTGCTCCTCCTGCTGGAGCAGAACACCAAGTCCTATACGTCTGACCCACACATATAATTTAGCAGCTGGCTCCCACACTACAGTGTTATCTGGAGCCCTGGGAAACAGCCTTACAACCCAGGAATATAAAGAAAACAAGGAAAAGGAGATATTATGAGGTAAATCGAACTTCTGTTAAAGACACAGAAATTGTAAACTTCCTCTTGTGACAGAGGTGGATTTTGGTGGTTATAAAATGGAACTCTACACTGATTTCTTGAAACAGGTCAGGCCAGAGTGTCAAAAGTCCTTTGAACCCCCTAAACCCAGTGAACACCAAAGGCCCTTAGCAATGCACTAGCAATTTCACTGGTGTACAGAAAAAGTGTGAGTTCAGTTAAGGGGTATGTTCAATTTTCCTTCAATATAAAAGATAACAGCTTGTACCAAAAGGCAGAAAAAAACTGAATGGCTCAATATTCTGGTTCCACAGCTCCTGGTTTAGCCATTTTGCACTGGTACACACTACCTTAAAGGAAAACTGCAGTAGAGAGATACACCTAATTACTAGACCAGGTCACTGCATGAGATTTGTTCATTAAGAAAAACCAACAAAAACCCCAACAAAACAGGAAGTTATCACTTCAATAAACAATCAGCACTTACATTATGCTTATGAAAAGGAATCCATAGCAATCTCTGCAAATAAATTACTTTATTCCACAGAAATGGGGAATGTGATCAACTATTAAGAAGAAAGTATGTCAAAAATTTCTGCAGGTTACCAGGGATTTAAAGTTTCTTGTTTCCAGACCCAGATGTATTCATCCAGACTAAGCTGCCTCTACCTTTCCACAAAAGCTAGATGAAGTACATAGGTTAATTTTTCTTATACATGGAGAAATTCACTGCATCTCATTACTATTCCACTGAAGACAGTGTGAAATTTTCTGGGCAGAGACAGTATATAAGTTTTATAAAGTGCTGTGTACATTCACACTGCTATATAAACACCAGTTTATATACAGCAAAGAAAAAATTTTAAAAAAATAACACTGCAGTTTTCCTTTGGCTTGTTAATCTGTTCACCCTTTTAGCCCATCTCCCGCTTTAGAGATGATTTAATAAATCCCCACTGTGGCATACAGTTAAGGAAATTTCAAAGAGCAGATGGGGCATGACAAAGGCTACATGGAGTTGGTTCTTTCTCACCCAGGACTCTGTTCTCCTTGCCCATCTTTGTTTTCATCAGCTGTTCTGTGTTATTTCTGCTTTCCCTTCTCCTCTCTACCCCAAGGCAGTGTGGTGTCAGTTTCTGCTGCTCCCTTTAATCTTCTCTCCCCACCCCCAAGGAGCTGGCATTGGTCCTTCTCAACACACACTGGTTACAAACACAGCAAACTTCAAATAAGGGAGAAAAAAAAAAAACAAAACTAAACAAAAAAACCTCAGAGATATGGCACCTAAACTCCAAAGTAAAATACTGGAAACAAAAGCACAAACTTGTCCTCCTTCCGAAGCGGGATTCTCAGCAGAGGCTGCAGCAGAGTCTTCAAGGGAAGATGTGCCAGATAGAAGGCATGGATCAGCTTCCAGGACTGTAAAAACACAGCCTTAGGGCTTCGAATCACTAAGTGCGCTCCTCTCCAACTTACCAGAAGATCCTTCTCACTCCAGTCCCGGAGGGGAGGGGTGCTCAGTATGGCTTGCTGTCGTTCTTGGAGCGCTTGAGCTGTACTTTCAGCCGCTTCATGCCGATCTGGAAGCCGTTCATTGACTGAATGGCGGCCTGCGCAGAGACAGGATTGTCGTAGCTTACAAAACCTGAGGAGAGAAAAAACACACAATTACCCCATGCCAGAGCTGCCCGACACAGCTACTCACAGCTGGAAATGCAGGCACTCACAAGGTCAGAGGCTTGCAGGAAGTGCCATTTTCAGAAGCTCACAACTGTTTTAGACTCCTCATAATAACTTCTAAGGGCTCTCAAACAAAGCATTGCTTTCTGACATATGGAACTTTAGCCAGAAGATAGACACAGCTCAGGAAATTAACATTTTCTAGTATATGCACAGAATAAGTACTGCTGTTTATAAGAACTCATACCTGGGAGAAAACCAAACCTGGAAAACTTCCATCCAGATGCAAAAGCTTGTTAAAGACACAAGACTGAAATCACCCTCATGACATTATGGGAGCAGATTTGTTTGGAGTCAAATAGCTGCCAAGAAAGGGTAGCATTGGTACCACTATTATGTTTAGGCTGCTTTCAGATGGGAGGTTGCATACCATTCCTGGAAAAAGATTATCCTGAAAATAAACTTCTCCAGTGTTTTGAAGGAGCCTATTTTAACTAACTCCACTCAATGTCTGGAGTGAGAATAACTCTTACTCCAGTCAATGGCTATGTGTCCATAATATGCAGGTGTTATAGCTGAATGATCAGTATATTTCTGTGTTCTCACAAACCATCAGATTTTCCATATCGTTTGGTTCAAATTAGAACAAATTCAGGATTTTATGTAGATACAAAGCTATCAAAACCATAGATAAAGGCTCGCCTCTCCTATTCTATCACAAGAAATCTCCATCTATCAAAGAGTCCCATTAGTTTAGGGCACTACAAAAAAGCAATATGGTACCCACAATAGTTATTAATAAAAATATTAAAAGATATAATGTATAATCATAATGTAAGAAATAAAAGTAATATATACAAATTACTATTGAAATTATTGAGAAAGCAGGAAGAGGCAAGAACTATCTCAGGATTACAGTCTGCAAACACAAATAATAATCACAGAACATGCTGAATTAGAAGGGTTCCACAAGGATCAAGGAATCCAACTCCTAAGCGAATGGCCCATAAAGGGACTGAACCCACAGCCTTGGCATTATTAGCACCATACTCTGAGTTAATCTCAGGGAGAATTATCCAGGGCCAGAACACTGTAACAGGGCACAATAGTAGGAAATTGTGAAAAGCAAAAAGTGACATCGAAAATTGGGAAAATACAGTTTATTGCTGGAAGTGTTTGGTTTATATTTTAGGAATATATAGAGGTTCTCTACTTACTTAATAGCTAGACTAGACAATATACTGAAAAAGAGATTACTATAAAGGCCACCTTTTTACAGATAATTATTTACAGAATAACAAAATATCCTGAGTTGGAATGGATCCACAAAGATCACTGAAGTCCCTGAGAGTCACCCCGTTCATCTCAGAGCACTTTCCAAACACTTCTTGAACTCTGTCAGGCTGGTGTTGCGACCACTTCCCTGAAGAGCCTCTTCCAATGCCCATGCACTCTCTGGGTGAAAAACCTTTTCCTAAGTCCAACCTAAACCTCCCCTTCAGGCCTTTATCTCACATCCTGTCACTGGTCACCAGAGAGAAGAGGTCAATATCTGCCCCACTGCTTCCCCTCGTAAGGAAGCTGTCGATCCAACATACCAAAACACTTGCTTAGATTGGTCTGCTTGTCAATGAAAACCTTGGCAGAGACGACATTTCCAAATGGCATGAACATCTGCAGCAGATCCTGATCCCCAAACTCTTGGGGAAGATGGTAGATAAACAGATTGGCTCCCTCTGGACCTTCAAACAAGGAGGAAAAAAAATTCAGAAAGAGCATGAATACCACATACCTAGTGCACGAAAAAGGTGGAAGTCAAGACAAATTTTCTAAATAAAACAATGAAACTGCTATTTACAGTACTGCAGAGCACTCGATTCCAGAATAAATGAGCATGACTCTTTGCTGGGACTGATCAATCAAATAATTCTAGCTCTTTCTGACCACTTTTGTTTATACTTTACAAACTGTGCCAAAAGTGGTGCACAGATATTTGCTGTAATGGCAGCTGAACAGTAAGTTTCAGTGCTAGATGTTAACTGAACAAAAAATGGCTATGCAAAACCTGTGGTCTCAAAGCAACCAAGTAAATTTCCAAACAAAATACAAATAATCACATTGCTTGTAATCTGACAGATTCTCTTCGAAACATGCTACATTCTGCTGAAAACTTACTCCTACATTCTACATTACTTTACACTCCATATTAAATTTAACCTGAACCTGAAGAGTCAAAAATCTGGCATAAGTAGTTGGCGGAAGAAGTGGAGGACCCTAATAAAACCACATCTGATTCTCTGACGTAGGGGGATTTAACAGGCTGTAGACTCATAGTCTCCTTCTTCCTGAGAACATGCAGGAAGGAGTATGATTAGGAAGCACTTAAGACTAGACAAACCCCATGAGAAACATCCTGTATAAAAACCACTTTGGGCAGCCTTAGTGGAAATATCCCACAGACCTTTATTATCTTCAGTAACTCTTGGATTCTAAAAAGGACACAAAATTAAAAATCTGCAGGTAAGGTAGGTGTAAGGGCTAAGCTTACCCTTTTGAAAACCCCTCTCAAATAGTTTCTACAACTCTCTGCCTACCTTCTTTTTGACTTCCTGCTGCACCAATACTCTGCTGTGTTAAGAGACTCTGGTTATAGAGCGTGGGCAGTGCAGCAGCAGCATATTGCTGGATTCCAGAATAAGCCTGTGTGAGGGCTTCCATCGTGCTACCTGTCCCATTTGAGAGACCACCACTGCCAAGTCCTCCATTTAAGGCTGCCATTCCTGTATAAGAAAGAAGAAATAAAAAATGACTGAATGCTTCCACTGAGCCAGATCAATAACCTTTTAAATAAATGCTCTGCATGATTATAAAAAGCAGGGAGCAGAAAAAAAATCACTCCAGAGACCTATCACAGGCTGAGGAATGATAATTAGCTATTCCCCCCTACATATAACTTACCTGCTAAAGAGCTAACGTTGAGGCCTGCTGTAGCACCTGCCAGCGTCTGCAATGCTCCAAGAGAAGCCATTGGATTAACAGAGGAGCTGCTACTGGAACTAGGTGAGGAACCTGCTATTAAAATAAAACAATTAAACTTCAACTAATATTTCTTAGTCCTGATTAATTCAACTTCCTAATTATGTTATTCCAGTAGAAAAAACTAATAAGGAACAGATTCAGGCAACACAGGATACTCAATGTAAAAAAATACCCTAAACCCACACAACTTGATTGATCATACTGCTCTAATGTTCTAAGCCCTTCCTACATTTTTTGTACTTTCTACTTCATCATAATGCCTACTTTTTGTACCAATATTAATATCAGTAAGTGTAAGAATGTAAGATTTAGACATTATACAAATGTTGGCTAAACTCTGTATCTCAGCATAAGGTAACCAGCAGTCATGCCCTGTTTCCTGCTGCCTAAAGTAAGAGTCACTTGCTATGCATTAACATATATCCTTGAAACATCACTCAAGGTGAAAAAGAACCTGCAACATAGATACTAGGAACATTAGAGAAGGCTGAACATATAGTTTTCCCATGCTGCCAAAACAGGAACACCACACGCCCAGATTACTTGACACATTAAATAATTTTCTATTAAAAATCCTACTGCTGCAGCTAGGGCTAGGACTGAAAAAAGTCTTAAAATGAACATCCAGAAATAAACAGCTTGTCCTCTATTCCAGCATCATCTTCAACTGCATTGACTCAGTCAGAGAAGTCTACCAATATAGTTTACCCAGTACTTAGGACAGTAACAGCTTACATGGCCCACCAAATTCTATACCAAGCAGAGTTAGTTCTACACAAGTCAACATAAAAATCACGAGAAAAAAAATTCCAAGCTGGTATGTCAAAAGAAAAAGAAAGTTCAAATTGAGGTCATCTATAAAGATTTATGGATGTGATAAAATAAGAAATGCATAGTACTTTTTATGATTATATAGCAGTGTTTTTGTAACAGGTTTGTGCACTACTGCAAAAGAAAAGCTATGTGTATTGCTATTAACCACAAAGTTTATATTTACTCCACAAGATGCACTAGAAAATTATTTATGGCTGCTAAAAATTAAAAAATAGTGAAGACTGATCCTGTAAAGGCATCTTGTAGTCTGTTTGCAAGAGAAATTTACTGGTTTGACCAAGAAGGTAAGAGAAGAAATTAATTTGAAGCATTTTCAGTTTTCCTTGTGTTTTTGTGATTATCAATTTTATGCTGCATACATCCATTAAAATTTAAAAAATTGTTAGCATCTTTCAAGCAGTTTCACACATACTACATATTTACCACTTCATGTTTGTGGCACAAAGTCTTTGCTGGGGTGGCATATTGGAACTATTTAAATGAATACAGCTTAACAGCCCCCTAATAAAAATAGTTGTACCTAACCAAAGCTGCATGAGAAGCAGAGAGCTGCACTTCATACCACTTTTCTTAATAACAGATGGAATGACAAAACTCCTCTGGTACATGTTAATACAAACTCTCCTAATAAATCAAAAACTGAAAGACAATGTCCCAAACTATTTTAAGATGCTTACTCTGATGAAAAGGAGACACTTCCTGGCTTACTATCAGTAGCATATTAAATGTTGGGAAAGAATAAGTTACAGCATAACCCTCAAGCTGGTAGGAAAATAAGAACAGCTGGCTGAATAAAAGGCAGAGTTCAGAAATCATACAGTTACCCTGATTTTAGAATATCACTTGTTTCTGCAACGCTTCATTGCTGATCTTTATAATTCAAAAAGACACTATATATTTGACAGATGAGAACACCATTTAAAAACCCTTCCAAACCTATCCCAAATAAAATAGCAGCAGCAAAGGAAAAAAAAGCCTAGAGAACTAAGTGAGAGACAAAATGAATACCTTCCCTACTTTAAAAGGCTATGATTTTAAATTAAGTTTAACCACTATAAAAAGCTGATCACAGTCATTTTAGTTTAGTTGCCTTTATCAGAAATTTCTTTAGGCAAAACAAAAAATGCTTTAGTACTGAAAATGCCAAGAAAACTGAAGACTTGTCTATATTTCTTTATCCTATGTATGTAGGAATTGAAGACAGCATCCCATTTCTGATGATGACAAAAGCAGATAAGTAACAGTAGAGCAGAAATACAGGGCAATTACAAAAGAATGCTTCCTGTGTATAGCCTATATACCAACAGAAGCATCTGTGAATCCAGGATTTTTTCAGCCAAAGGCAATGTCTTTGTAATAAAGTTACAATTTTCATTAATTAATTTCAGCACAATGTGAAAGCCAAATTCTTGGACTCTACTATGTTCTAAGGCCCAACTTCTGCAATTTAATCATGCACTATGCTAAGAAAAAGTTATTTATTTTTAAATTATCAGGTGACAACTTGACCTGATACCCTGAAATTCTGTTCTTGAAATATCAAATGACTGTTTTTTCCCATTCATCTTCATCACAACACTAATGTATTTGTAGGCTGTAATTATATCCTTCTCCCATGTCAGTCTTCTATTTTTCAGACTATTCCTAACAGGGAAGGAGTTCCACTGTTCTAGTCATTATTTCTGTTCTTCTTGCGTTATATATTATATCAGAAAAAAGAACAAAGCAATGGAGATGGAAAGTCAATATTGTTTTATACATGTTCTTTTTTTATACATGTTTATACACATTCATGTTCCATCCCTAATTCTTAACATTGTTTCTGTACAGTTTTTGGTGGGTTGTTGGGGTTTTTTCTTGCTACTAAGGTTATGTTTTCTTAAATATATATCTGCTGAGTTGTAGCTAGTCAAAAAGACTAAGAGAAGTAGCTGAAAACACTTAAGAAGGTTTCCAGAAATTTTGAATATATAATCAAGAACAGCTTTGTAGAAAGATACTGAAAGATATATTATTAGAAAGATAATGCAGCTTTGACAAGGATATCGAATAACAACTTGTGGAGGTAGGTAAACTGAAAGAACAGTAAGTCTGTCCTAATTCAGTCACATAGCATCCAAGCAATGACCTGAAGAAAAGTTAAATTCAGGCAATGAATCTGACTGAACTGTACCTGAATTAATTCCAGAAAACCCAGAAATATTCTGCTATCTCTGAAAACAATTTTGCCAGGGACACATCAAGGCCAGGAAAATCATCTAATCTTTGCCGGACCTTTGAAGTTGCCTTTAGAAAGGAGAGAAATGCAAACGCACCACAGTGTTTGCAACCATTCTATTTTGCTCTGAAGCAGATAATTCTTCTTGGTGCTCAAGTCAGAAAGATAGCAGACAAGACACTCCTATCCTGAGATGCTTCTAATGGTATTATCTTGGATGTCCCTTTCACAAGCTAGCAGTTTGAGTTTACTTATGGCCATAGTCTACATAACAGCAGCAGACCATTCAGTTCCAAGAGCTGATCTTCAGCAAGGTTGAAGGTTTTACTTTACTCCGTTCTACATCAAAATACACAACTGTGCTTGGAACTATCTAAAGAAAACAGTCTGAAATGGGCAAGAAGGCAGCACGACAACAATACATGATGCCTCTGAGTTCCACCATTCCAACACGTGAGCCATCCACACTCCATGGATTGCACTGTGTAGGCTTCCCAGATACAAATTATATCAGTGCAGATGAAAGAAAATGAAGAAGGCAGCTGTGCAGAAAGACTGTCTGGATTTTTCCACCATTTATGCAATTTGAACAGAGATGTCCAAGTAAGCATCAGGTGAACATTTGGATGACAGATGGAGAGAAGTCAAGGAATTAATCATCTCATCTGCAGTTAGGTTTAAGAGGTTATCACAGTAGATGTTGCCATATATCCCTCAGACGAGGCAGGCACTTACTAGTACATGGTACTGAAATGAGTATATGATATACTGAGTTTCTTCAAGGTCTGAGTGTGGTTCAGGAGGGATAGATATTTTTTTGCGTGGAGCCCAACAGCCTTCTATGTGAATACATAGATTGCTTGAGGAGTTAAAAAGCAGGAATTATAGGAATTATCATGGGATTGAATGTGTCTGTACACATTGAGGCTTCCCCTCATCCCAGTTTGAGTATAGTTTTAAAAGGTGAAGCATATTTATACCTCTAATAAAAAGCACTAGAACTGTTTCAGAATTTGATATCTGTGACTGCTTATAGACAACATGCCTTCCAAAACTTTTTACTTCTTTTGAACAAAGCTAATCTTTACTCTTTAAAATTATACTTGAAATTAGGCTTAGAGCAACACAATACTGTCTGCTTCATGTTACAAGCCTCTGAAGAGTTAACTGATAAATCTGTATAGGATATATATATATACAAATGATCCATCATGATAACAAAATTGTTGACACACAACCATTTATTGATATTACTGATGATCTCAGAAGGCTATTTGAATTCAGCACAGAAAGTACTGGAAAATGGGCTGCTTCCCACGCCCTAGCCCCTCCACGAGCATGATAAAAAATGGAACAGAGTCCTGAAATGTGTTTCTCATCATGGAAAAAATAACCTGTATAGTGCTGTGGAACAGCCAAATTCACAGAGGGGGAGCCAGCTCCAAAGAGCCACTCAATAGTAGCATAACTTCATTTGAAAGGGACCTCTGTGGATCATCCTGTCTAACAGTCTGCTCAGAGCTGATCTAACCTCTGAATTTGAAAAGGTCCTTTCCAATTGCATTCTCAGTCTCTGAAATGATGGAGATTTCACAGACCCTCTGGCACCTTCTTCCTGAGCTTGATCACTCTTACCATAAATTAATAAAGAAATAAATTTTACTTTTCTATCTAATCAGAATTTTCTCAGCTGCAACTTGCGTCCATTGCCCTTGTCCTTTCACTGCACACTTCTGAGAAGGGACTGTATCTGCTTTTTCTAGCACATCTGACATTTGAACCTCACAACCTGCCAGCCCTTCTCCAGCTCAACAAAATGGAGAATTTGCTGCAGTCATGAGATAAGAGAGTCATGAGGAAATCTTAGTTTTAAAAGCCAATCACAACAAATTGTAACCCGACAAAGCATGAGGAAATATAAGAGAAACTGTCAGATATATTCACTTTCATGCTTCCTTTATGATGAAGGAGAATTAGTGGATTATAAATGCAGCTCTTCTGTAGTCTGAACTCTTCGTGGTTTTTTGTTTGTTTTTCTTTTGCTTTTTAATTATATAATAGCATACTTAGCTATGAGTCAAGACAAATTTAAAAGTTTCAATCTTAAGGATTGCAGACCATGAAGTACTTAAGGAAAAAAATGTTCTGCAATAGAAGACTCTTTGGACTAATTCTTTCTTGAGAATTTCTTTAAGCACAAAACTGTGCAAAGCACCCATCGTTTAACTCCAAATCATGTGACAGAAGGTTTTCTAAACAGCTTTTCCTTGTAATCTCTTTATAATCTCTTAGCCCGGCTCCTTGGTCCTCCTACGCAATTCAAAATCTACCTGTGGAAATTTCAAACCCCCTCCCCTCCAACCCTTTTTGGTCTCTCACAATCACAGGAGAGGATGTCAACTCTGTAAGTCAGAAGGAAGAGACGCTAAAAAGCTGACACCCTGAAAATGCAAGGTCTCCCTTCTCATGCCAGGATTTAGTAGTAACTGAAAATAGGATAGAAATAACTGAGTAGAATACTGATCCTCATTTGTGATAAAAACTTAGTATATCTGTCATAAGCACAACTGAATTTATTTTTAGTTTTTTGCTTGTTGCATTTAATGATCACATTTAACAATAAGGCAGGAAAAGAACACTATTTGGACATTCTAATGTAAACTAAAGTTAAAAAAACCCAACCCAAACAAAACACAAAAAATCCATGCAAAAGGAAGATAGTTATTTTTATATGCAAATCATACACTAAATTCTAGACAACTACTTTCCAGTAAAAGTGCAAGGTGTCTGTGTTTATTTTTATGAGGAAGTCATAATATCCTTGTCTTCATTAATGGAATATAAACTGTACTGTTCTAGTGCACAGAATGTATTACCTCATGCTAAAGGCATTTTCTGTTTCCACACTGAGAGGAACAGGGTGTATTTACTACAGTGCCTGCCTAAAATCACAGATAAACCAAATATGTGATGAGATTGTAATAACATGACTGGAAGGAGGTCACCTACCTTTGTGCTTCACGATGACCTCAAAAATTCTTTTTACTCTAAATTAATCTGACCATTTGGAGGAAGAGACACAGCAGGTAAAAAAGCCTTTGCTGGTGGCAAAGATATCTACCCTAAACAGAGGCCAGTGAATCTACTAGCAAATTGTTTCTCTATTAAAGACCAACATGAAAGTGACAAAAGAGACAGACAAAACAGGTGACATAAACGCTGAAAGGACTTTTGAGGGCAATGCACGGGCAGTCTCTTACCTGAGCTGGTGAGCACACTCAGGGGGCTGCTGGAGGAGGTGAGCGCAGCGGTGCCGCTCGGTGTGTTCTGAGCTGCGCTGGCCGCAGCTGCCAGCGCGGCCAGGTTCTGTAGCTGCATCGCATTCAGTCCTGCAACACAGGGAAGAACGCCGAGTTTTCTCCTGTCAGAGCCACCCTCACCCACACGTAGCACATCCAGCAAGCTCATCACAAGGGACAGACAGGCAGGAGCTTAAAAGCAACAGGCTTAGTACTAGTTACCAATCTTTTCTACACTGCAATTTCTTGCTATAATTGAAAATCTTTTTCCTTGCCCAGATAGATGTGATTCAGGAAAAGGTCAGGTAGTCATTATGCCAGATGGAGACTTTGAAGCACAGAAATTTTTAATCAGTGTTCTCTCCGGTCAACAAAAGCATAGCAGTTAAGTCAGGGTCTGAGAGGGCATGTGCAGTCTGGAGAACTTGCCTAGACAACAGGCCAGTAACTTCTCCTTCTCTCATACCCCTCCACACTCATTGTATGCGGACAGCAGTAACTGCAAAATTCTTTCATGAAGGCCTCACACCACAGAGGCCACAAAGTCAGGGCTTCAACCCACCATCAGCTGAGCATCAGCATGTTTTGTTTGGTCTCCCTGGCAGCCAAGAAGCCACAGTCAATTGTGAGACAATTGTTAAATGGCAGCTCGTGACCACAGGATCAGCCAATATATGTGTAGGCTGGTCAAACACACTGGCGAGGAAAAAGGAAACCTCAACCGCGGGCATGTTGTGCACAGGGAGCAAGGAATACTGTGGGGGGGAGAAAGAGACCCCCGTGTTTATGAAGTTTACTGGTCAATTTATTCATCTGACTCACTGTCATTTTCAGCCATCGTTTTTGAATGAAACCATTTGGTCAGTACTGACAGCATTTTGCCCTCTTTTTCTGCCTGAGGATCCATTAAAATGGATCTCCTCCTCAAATCTGTATTGTAATAATCCTTTGGTAGACTAGCTCCATTCTTCCAATTCTGCCTCACTTCGCTTTTCCCTTAACTTCCATTTTTGTCTCTACCTTTGATTATTTTAACAATTTCTCCTCTCTTCTTCGGACTTCAGACAATCCCTAATATTTATTCCCAACATAATTAAAAACAAAACTAAATTAATCACCCTTCATTTAACAACATCAGCACATCCCAAGTAGAGGTGTTATCTCATCTTCTGGATACTTAGTAAGACCTTGGGAGCAAAGCACATATCTCAAATATTTAAAATCTCACTTTTGTAATTTAAGCATGTAAACAGACAACATAATGATGTGACAATGCAGTATAAACGAATTATTTTCTAAAGTACTTCTAATACCTTTAGTATAGTTTGCTTGGTTTTTTTAAACTCTTTTTCAATTGCTTTCTTTTTGTGGCAACATATGTTCCCTTTGGCAAATTTAGATCCCAAAACAAGTGGATTTTGCCTTTATTTAAATTCTCAAGATTCCATTGCAACATAAAAGCATGAAGTTAAAATCAGAAAGTTTTCTATTTTGCTTCTATTGTGCTACAGAGGGTTAAGAGTGCAAGTGCTGGAGCTTATGAAGAACAGAGCAGCTTGTTCCTTACAGAAGCAGTTTGTCATGTGCACGCTGCACCTGTCCTCTTGTCATCACACTGTTTTCCCATCTGCTTTCAAACAGCGTTGAGATTAAATTTTGTCTACAAAGTCTGATATGGTTTGGGATCTAATTACCTACTTAATTTTTCTTTCTATGAATTTCAAGAAAGGAGATCAGCTGAGATATTATCAAGACCTTAAAACTACAACTTTTTTTGGCAGAGAATCGCAGATTTGGAATAACCATGCAATCTACTATTTACATGTCTGGGTTCTCAAATTTTAAGTTTTTTTGTTGTTGTTGTTTGTTTTTGTGTTCTTTTTTTTAAACAGTGAAGACAGAATTACCCTGGAAACTTCTCAATCTCAGCCAGTTACCCCCTTTTCTCTGCCCCAATCCTTGCTGTTGTACTTTCTTCTTTATTACATCCTGTTTTTAAGCAGACACAAAGAGGGGAAAGGGCAGAATCATGTGCATAACAAAATCCATTATAGATCACCCCCACACAGGAAGTTAGAAGAACTTTTTTATTTAAGTTGTGGGGTTTTTTTTAAGAGTCTTAGATCTAAGAACTCTGAAGAGGTCTAACATGAAATAAGTCAACATAGGAAGACGAATTTAGAATAAATTTCCAGTATAAATCACAATTTTTACAAATGAAAATGTAACGCTTTGCAAATGCTAGTAATTGTTACTAATAGGTGCACCAGTCAACACAAGTCAGATCTACAAAGACACTTCTGGACAAACTTCTGCACAGAAAGGGCACGTGATATTGGTAATTGCTGTAAAACTCCAGGAGGCAATTTGCAAAGTGAAAAGTCTTCAGTATTAAAATCAAACCTATAGATTTTTCTGCCAGCAGAAGAATATAGAGAATGTGGTGAATGGAGTTGCTAACATGTGTTTTATTATTCCCAACTGTGTGAAGACAAAAGGGACAAACAATTTACACCCCAGGACTGCTATAATAAGTGAATATTCTGACTAGCAGTCCACAGCAAGGAATCTGGCTCTTATCTATGAAACTGATTTTCCCTAACAGTAATGGTATAATTAACTGTAATTCAAATTAATGATTATAAGAATCTGAATGAAGCACTAGCTCACATTCCTAACAACAGTGTATTTCCAGCTTAAATGCTTTGTTCCCAAATGCACTGACGATGGCAAAACTAAGAATGTGCATTAAGTGAGTGCCTATTTCAAAACTCAGTTCTTCACATATGCACCTGTTTGGATGAAAACAAATATGAGCATCCTTTTGGCTACCCATAAGGGAGGACAATTTTAAATGCCAGAGGTTGGGGAGATATAACCACTTACCTTGGGGACAATAGTTAAATAAGATTAAGAAGGAACATCCACACTTGTAGCAGAGAATTCCTGTCATTTCACAGGAGTAGGCAAACTCAGGACTACTTATTTCAAATGAGATTAAAATGCCTACAGCCTTTTGGCTACTTTGTCTACCCTTGTTCTCTTTTGTTTGGCACTGAATTTGTCTTCTGGTGGAAGAAAACTCACCTCCCATTGGGTGGAGGCTGCTCAGTGTGTTCAGGTTCCCAGATGAAGCAGCTGCTGTCTGCTGAAGGAGCTGCAAATAAAGCTAGACATTACACCAAAAAACAAAACAAGAGTGAGAGTGAGGGCTGGCTCTGCTTCTGGGAGAAATTGCATCACACCACAGCCAGAGCGCCGTCACAAATTAATTCCTGCAGCCCATGCACCACATCATTGCAAAGCATAAAGAGATTTCCCTGAACAACACAGCCAGAGCACCACCACAGTGAAGCTCCACATAGCCCATGCAGCACACTGCAGCCAAAGCAACAGCACAACGCTTTCCTCACTCTACATCAGCAATGCTATGGCAAGATTACAGCAAATACAGCAAGACAAACCCAGCAGAATCAGTCGTGAGAGAGAATTCCTAACCAAAGCACCTAAGGCAGGACTGCCACCTCTAAAGATATGCTTGCTACCTCAAAACAGACTTTACAGCTGACACTGCCAGCATGGGAGAAATGGCAATGCCATACCAAAACCAAAGAGCCGCCAGGAGAGGGAACCTCCTCTGCCTTCCTTATGCACAGTAGACATATGATACATTTCAAGCTTCAGCTCAGAAGACTTTTAGAGATTTCCAATTCCTTTTTCCATTAACTAACTGTTACAAAAAAACCCTACCAAAACTAAAAAAGTAGTAAGAGAATTGCCCCATTTCAACTTTACATCAGGGCAAGAATGAGATGAAATTTTCCTTTTCTGTTCCTCAGGCTTTATATTTCATGAATACAAATGTCAGAGCTACTTTGGCAATCCTCATGAGTCACAGTATCAGTTTGGGAAAAGTTCATCCTTTAGGGACCCAGCAAAATCAATTGAAATGAAACTGCAGTCTACCCTTAGTTACATCATTTTTGCTAGAGAGTAGCTTCTCTCTATTTTCTGTAGGGTTTGCTTTTATTCGGTTGGTTGTTGTTTGGGTTCATTTATTCTGTTTCCAATCTGATCATCTTTTCTATTTGGACAATACCAAGTACTGGTCCAGGTTTCACTGGAAGAGGATGACAGAAATAAAGGAAAATGATAAAGGAATACAAGAACTGTGTCATCAGATAGATGTGAAAAGGGCATTTGTATGGTAAATGTTGTACTATATGAAGAAAAAGCACATTCTACAGAATGCAGGAGAAAAGCCCAAGGTTTCAGTAATTAGGGCTACTGTGACTGGGGTTGAAATCCTCCCATAAAAGTACCCCAACTAGATGAGAGCACATAACACAAATTCAGCCTTCTCATTCACAAAATGGAGATTAAGAACCCAGCTTTTATCTACCAGGAGCCTTCTAAAAATGAATATATTAAACACTGCAAGACAGTCAGACACACCAATCCCTGAAGAGATGAAAAGAACCCAAATCAGAAACTCACTGCTAAGTACTGGGGTCCAAGTGTGTTAAGACCAGCCAGGTTTCCCCATATTGAGGCAGCACTGATCTGTTGCATTTGTTGCTGAAGTTGCTGAGCAATTCGTTTCTGCTCTTTGTCCTTCTGCGTGTCTGCAAATTTTACAACAATGGGAGAAGAGCAACCCTGCAAACAGCAATTCAAACAATTACTTGCTATCCCCAGCAGTCACAAAAATACCGAATTAAGACCTAGTCATTGTAAGCATTCTCCTCCTCTATGCATCCATACAGATATATATATATTTATATTCAAACAGTACATTTCATCAAAGGCTCAAAATCTTGTTTGCTTTTAATTCTGTTTTGTATTGTGGTATTTTCTCTGCAGATGAAATTTCTATCTCAAACTCTAAAAATAGAGCAAAACAAACACAAAGGTCCAGGAGCAGTTTTTGTGAAGGAACACACAACTGCCCTTGTCCCCTCTGCTCTCTAGTCCTTGAAACTCCATAGTGACTGCCTGACAAATTACATCTGCTTCTGACACCCACTAACGTGTTTTACCTCCATGGTTTGTGCTTGGTGCATTGCTTTGATTGCTGTTTGTGCCATGGCTCTTGTTGTAAAAGTCACAAATGCACAACCTGGGGAAAGAACAGAAAAAGAATCAAGTTGTTCACTACTTCCAGAATTACTGGAATGAATACAGGAATGAAAATGCTTATTAGACAGGGAGGGGGTGTAGGTGGTAATCACAGAAAAAGCTCAAGTGCCAGGTTGAGTTGCAAAAGGCAGCATCCAGCATCCTCAAACTGCCACAAAAGCTTCTTGCTTTGCTCACCTCGGCTCAGGCCATCCGGGCCCCGTAATATCCTGCATTCTTCAATCTGCCCAAAGGGGGAGAACATCACTCGAATATCATTTTCATTGCACTTCTTGGATATCATTCCAATAAACAACTTCCTATCTTCTACTGCTAAGGAATTGAAAAATAAAGAGTATTACCAGCAAATATGTGCTTACTAGATCTTAAGTTTTCTTCATTAATTGCAGTTATTTCCCTTGTACTTAGGATATGGGCTTAGCAAAACCAGATTCCCAGCAATGGACTGTGTCTTTAATTTAAGAGGATGCATATGAGGTACTTGAATGAACCTGACAGATGTCTAGTTTATGATTTTATGTTTATGATTTGCTGACTATTTTTAGCTTGTGAAGTCTGTGAACAACAGGAATGTAAAAAAAAGTAAAAAGTATGTCAGATTCAGCAGTTCTCTGTATCTCTTCAGTTCTAGGTGAGAGCAGGCTTGAATGTGGTTTTTTGGACTATTTTAATTGTCTTTCCTCTATTATTTTATCTTTAGACTACCAACATATACCTAACTGCATATAAGCAAGCAAATGAACTGCAGAAAGTTTCTTTTTAGCCTCATGCCAATCACCTAAATTTAGACATGCCCACTTCCTCATGCTCCTCTCCCAACAGTGAAAGCAACAGCAGTTGCTAAAACAGAACACTTTTACTTCTGCTAGTGATACATTCATTCTGATCTGCACCAAAAGCACAAAAATAACACCTCAAATCAAACCACGGACTGTGCGGTACTGTTTCGTGGCTCTACATACTGATGCTATTAGATATTTTAGAGTTAAAGAATATCTTTCAGTGTGCAGACTATTTCAAAATAACCTGCTCAGAAAGAGATTTCTCTTAACTTGATAGTCGTTACTAATGTCAGCTAAAGGTCACTTGAGTGAGTGAGGTAAATATGAATTCAGAGCACAATTTAATACACTTGACTTACTTAAGGATGCTAATCACCTCTGAAATAATTTCTTTTAAAGGATGAAGGGAATTATTCAGAATATCACTTGAGAATATACACCAGTTTAGATATATAACATTTATCACAATATAAAATATAGTATGATAAAGGTTTTAGCACATTTTGAAGCCTTAATAAAGTCTTCTCCTATTCAGCGCTACAAGGAGGGGAAATTAACTAATTTGTTGAGTCTTCTGATGCTAGAAAGGAAGACCCCAAAAACTAGTCCAGCAGACATGACTTTAACTGGCCATTAAATCTTAATGTTGTACCCAAATAATTTTCTGGTCTTGGAGCAGAAAGCTGCTTTCAAATCCTTTCAGCAGTCCATTTTAGCTCAAGAGATCCAGAATCCCTTGTTTTGGTGGCAAGTCCAAATACTCTCATAACCAATGCTTTCTTATTTATTGCTCTCACCTTCACTTTTTATTAACATTCAGAGTTAAAGAATAGCCTCAGAATTACCATCCTAAGATTCCACTGAATTTCTATTATTTTCCTGGATATTGTATCTGTGTTTGTATGTAATGCAAGGTCAATTTTAGTTTAGAGAACCTATTCTGTTCTCCTTCCAAAAATACTTCAAAACAAGTCTCCTTTCTATATATATTTACACAGGAACATGCCCTGCATACCCATGGAGGAGTCTGCAGATGGAATTACTCCTACTATATGCTACCTATACATTCCATCTTCTGTTTTCAATTCTATTAAGAGGTAAGCTTTCTCAAACCAGGACTATCCTTTCCATGATGCAACACAAACTACTGAAAATGAAGAAAATAAAGTTTGGCTGAGCCTAGAAAGGCTGAAACTGCAGGATGCTAAACGCTTTCTTTGCTTAGGTTGGAGCAATACGGGTACATGCATATTTGAACATGCATGTATGTAGGCACACAAGAACTCCCAAGGAAATGCATGGATAAATTATTGATTACCTAGTGGTAGATGCTAAATTCTCAATCCATCTGAAATGGCCAATGTGCAGAAATATTCAGTTTTTCTCCTCCATTGAACTGCTATTAATTCTCAACCTCTCTTGTATGCTACAACAAATGTTTTTGACTCCCGTCGTAGCTGCAACAGGCCTTGCTTCACATGGAACAAACACTTGAAAAAGCACTTCTAGATTTCATAAAATCACAGAACAGTTTGATTTGCAAAGACCTTAAAGATCACTTAGTTCCTTTGACTAGACTAAGCTGCTTAAAACCCCATCCAGACAGATTTTGAACACTTCCAGGGACGGAGCACCCACATGTTCTATTGTCTCACCATCCTCACGGTGAAGAATTTCTTCATAAAATTGAGTCTCAATCTCCTTCAGTTTAATACTGTTATCCCTTGTGCTATCACTACACTCCTAGATGAACAATCCCTCCCTTGCAGGCCCCCTTCAGGTACTGGAAGGCTGCTAGAAGGTCTCACTAGAGTTTTCTCCAGGCAGAATAACCCAAACTTTCTCAGCCTGTCCTCACAGGGAAAGTGTCTCTCCCTGTGATTATTCTGATGGTGCTTCCCTGACCATGCAGATCTATGTCTTAGGCTGGGGGCCCTAGAGCTGGATGAAGTAAAACAGATGGGGTCTCATGACAGCAGAGAGGGAGAATCACCCGCTCAACCTGTTATTCCCTCCTTTAGATGCAGTTCTGGATAAGACTGGCTTTCTGGGCTGCAAGAACACACTGTGTATTTATATTAATTTTTTCAGCCACCAAATCCTTCTCAAGGCTGCTTTCCATCCATTCATCCCTCAGCCTGTATCCATGTCTGCAGGACCTTAGCCTTGCTGCACTTCATGAGGTCGGCACAGGCCCACCTCTCCAGCCCATCAAGGCTCCTCTGGGTGGTTTCCTTTCCCTCTAAGGTATCAACCATGGCACTCAGCTTGACATCACCCATAAACTTGCTGAGGATGCACTCAATCCCACTGTCCATGTCCCCAACAAAGATTTAAACCACCTTAGTACAAAGAAGAACTCACTGGATGTTTCCCTAACTGACAACATGGTTCTACCACAAGCAGCGAGGGGGAGATACTCTGAGTCATGGAATTTGAGAGACATCACTCACACTACCTATTATTGAAAACACACCTTTATATTTTCACTTTTTTTCTTTTAAAAAAACAGGCCTCCAATTCAAGACTTCATCAAAAGCTGTTAAGTAAAAGGGAAATCCTCAAGCTTCCTGACTAGCACAAACGACGACACCAAATTGGGACTTGAGTAAAGCTTACCATTACTCTTTTCACTGTCAGCTGGTTTCATCTGGATAGGATGGTGCATCTAAAATGTAAAAAGATTATTTAATCCCAGATACATTCACTTGATACTATATGGAATACATCCCATAGGAATTGTGACAGAAAGAAATTGTAGCCTAAATTGCCTCTAGAGAGGGGCAGATGCAACATCAGAAAAATTCCAAGAATAAAGGCTTCCCTAATTATATGCCATCATTCCTCCTCAGAGTATTATAAAAGCCATGCCCACCCACTTCACTGCAGTATCATTATTTTAAATACTGCAAAATTCCCGTAAGATCTTTATTATATAGATCTCATAACACTGATCTTTTGAATATTTTTTTACATTATGTCAGGGCAACATAATGTGCTTGTGCTTCAATGGTGCCGAAGCTCAGAGAAGCAAGACAGAGTTGTGAAGAAAGCAAGGCTCTGCTCTTACCCCTGGGAGGATCTTCATGTTGTGAAGAGCATTCTGTGCTTCTAGTGCAGCTTTACGGGTATAAAATGTAACAAAACAGCACCCTGCAATTGAAATAGAATGTTAGCCAGGAAAAAACACTCAATCTTGGAGTGCTGTACAGAAATTGCAAGCCCCACTTCCATCCTTCCAGTGCAAAATGTATGATAAGTACAAGTGGTTAGGCACTGAAACAAGTAGGTGCTGCTGCTTTTGACAGTTTAAAAAATATTTCCAAGAGTAATACAACAGAATATGTTTAGAACTGACCCAACATCACTACTACACCATTAAAACAAACACTTAGATGCATCTGTTGGCTATTTCATTTTCAAACTCAATTATTTCCTAGTACCAAAACCTTACCTAGCTTCACAGGAAATATTTCATATAACTGAACTGCAAATCCAGGCATAAAATTTAGTACGGATATAATGTTTACAGGTATTTGATTACCATGAAAGACTAAAACCCCAATTTCAAATTTATCTGAAACTGTGTTCCATCCAGCAGCATTTTGATCGTATCCCAGCATCACAGTGATTCTCTGGAGCAACACAGTACTACTGGATGTTCTGCTTTGCAATTACAATCCATGCTCCTCAAGCATCTCCATCACTCCTGAACTCTAAAAGAAATTATAATTTTTCTGAGCTCAGCTAATGACTGGATGACAGTTCAAGTACAACTAAACAAATGCACTTAGTCTTTATAAAGTCTGGGCTTGCATGCACGCCTGGGTCACACGGAGCTCCTACATGGCTGTTTGGATAAGCACACAGCTAAGACTGCAACTATGTGAAAGCGGCTGAAACCCCAAGACTCACAAGACAAGTACAGAAGCTCTCACCTTTGCTTTGAGGAGGGTTTTGGCTCCTGTCCCGCAAGACATTGATTTCATAGACAGCACCATACTGTTCAAAAAGTTCTCTTAGATCCTTCTCACACCAGCTCCGTGGGACTTGACCCACAAACATTTTGATAGCATCTAGATCAGGTTGGTCGGGGTGATCCAGTGTGCCATTCATTTTCTTTGAGCTACAGTGAATAAGAAAGAATTTCTGGTTTATATCTTCCTACAGACTCTAGACAAAAGCATGCTTACCACAAAACAAAAAATAATTATAAAGGGAAAATAATTTTCTACACATATATAAATGCGTATGATGTAAATTCGCATAAAGAGAAACTTGCACATTTCCAGTATGCATACCAGAGTACATTCACATTCATTGGCAAGCTGTACACTTGGAAACCAAGCACACTCTGTGCAGCTGTTTAAAACTCTGTTCCTATAATGTAGTCAACATCTGGGATTCAGGATACAAATCTGCTGAGAGAACTGAAAAATATCACTAGTGCAACCATGTAAAATTTGACAGAAGAAGAAACCAGAACTGTAAGGAACCTAAGCTCAGTCTACCTACAAACTACCAAAGCTTTCAGTAATCACTGGAAACCAGAGTATATTTTTACAAGGTTTTAAAATTAGACTAATTGTAACTGTTTCCGAAGGTGAAAAGCCATCTTAAAACAGAGAAACAGAATCAACTGATCCCATGGTAAGTTTCTTTAAAGGTGTATATGGCAATACCTCTTTGTGAAACTAGCGAGCTTTCAACGATAATTGGCAAAAAGCTTATACTGTATGAAAAGGCTGGAATTGTACAATCCAGTTAGTCACAGATCGAATCAGGTTCAATAATGTCAGGATTCTAACACAGAAGAGAAAGTCAGACTTTTCTTACTTTTCTTAGACTACAACACCAAAGTTTTGAGTATGGGAGACCTCAAGAGGTTTCAAGGCATTCTGATCAGCCATACAAGCAGTCTACACCCCATTAATAAAAGTTGTGTTATGCTCCACACAGCCAGCTGACAAGTCCTACACTGCTCCCTGTACTGATTATTCCTCATTATTTGTTAGGTGCAGCGTGATGTCTGTTATCAGCACTGCCAGCCTGGTGCACCAGAGCACCTCTCCCTGCAAAAGTCTGATGGTAAGGACATCTTATTGTAGCTATAGTGATTAGTTGGTTAAAACTGCTGACCCTGCATAATCTAGAAAGGACATGGGGAGTGGAACAGCAACTACACAATGATTTTCCCCTCTCCCAAACTCTTTATTGAAGAATACAGGTGGCCTTCTTCCAGAGTGGCTAGTTCTCTTCGCCTCTGTTTTATTCCTTTGGAGATAGTTTGGATGGTTTATTAACTGCACATGCTAATAAAGAGTATTTCTTCCACTGTCTATCTGAAATTGCATTCCTCCCCGAAAAGAATAAAAAAAAAAAAATCCAAGCCTGGTACTGTTTAGTACTTTTTCCCATCAATACACTGTTTTTCAGAGCCTAAGGAAAAGCTGATGTTAGGGAAAGCTCATACTTTTACAGCTGTATGAACAGACTCAAAAACAACAGAGATTTTTACTAGAAGGGAAGGGAATCATCATAAATCCTTTCAACTCCTCTCCACCTTTCCACTCAGAAAGGGTCAGCACCTCTCCAAAGAGCCAAGAGAAACAACACCTTTTACAAAGATGTAAACTACCACTTTTCATTTCAGTTAAGAAGAATTGGAAATTGTTTACCCTCTCCAATAATAATTTTCAGCCCCGCCTTCCATGGGTAGTTTCAAGAGCAGAACACGGCTCCTGTTAACTGGGCAACTCTTATAATGACCTCAACACTATTCAAGGAATATTTTACTCCTAATTAAAAGGTTTCATCTGGAGTCATTAATAGGGAAGAACAGAAACAGTTCTTCCCACAAGTGATATCAATAATCCATTTTATAGTATCAGCACCTGCAGCATGCTATAAACAATATCATCAAACAGCTTTATTCCTCCTTAGTCCTTATCACCACAATTAGCAGACCATTTTACACCCCATCTAGAAACCAACATCAATCTTCCATGACCACTAGGATTTCTTCAAGAAAACGAACTGCAGGCTCTCCTATCTCTCCTTCCTGTCCCACTCTGTCCCAACAGACAGAAGGGGCTTGAGACAGCAATTCCAACTATCATTTTAGTTATAACTTAGACAGGAAGAGAAAATACTTACACAGGGCTTGCATTCAAGGAGCAATGGTCCACCATCATCTCTGGGAGGAAATCCAACTTGAACGCGGCCATCACCTCAGTCTATGACAAACTACTAACACTAAATCAATGTACTGCCTAACCTCCAAACAACACCACTTCCAAAAGTCCTGCAGGTCTTTACACTCAGCCACACAAAAAACACTCAAACCACAGGAACAGAAGTTCAGGGAGACCAGCAACAGACACCACAGAAACAGGCTGGACTGGGAAAGGGACATGGAATCCCAGATTAAAAAGGGGATGTGACCATGTGAAGGGAGGCTCAGCTTAATACACAATGAAAATGCTGATGCACTAGGCTTGTTTTGTGCAATTTCCCTGGCGAAGCAGTACTGAGTGCACTGTCAGATAAACAGAGTGTCAGATCCATGAAGATAGCAATGGGTAACAGAGCAGAAAGAATACAAACTCTGGTCTTTCCACCCCCAACTAACTCCTTGTCTCCCAAAATGGCAGACCAAGGCCTTGAAGTTCAGAAAAGCACTTTCAAAATCAGCAATACTAAGGTGTGAAATCAAGAGATTCCTTCACTACCATAAAGGTTTTTAATGGCTGATTTCACCCTCTTCACCTTGTGCTCTGCTATTGACGCTCTCAACTTCTATGGCAAAAACTGCAAAGCTAGGAAGATCTGATCGATTAAAAATTCCCTAACAACCACAGACCATCAAAACTGATTCCTTTTATAGAAGCAAAACATACATTGTTCTGGAAACAATACTTTGTCTAAAAATCCAGATATACAGAGTCTATACATGACCAAGAAAGGAAAAAAACCCAGTGAATTATTGAAAATAGTTTTATAATGTTTGAGAACACTGATCAGAACACCTCATCATTAAAACAAACATAGCATGTTAATCAAGGAACTGTGAGATGCATTTATACCTGCAATACAGGCTTCTTGTTAAATCTCCAATACTCTAACTAATAGGGAGATAAAAGTGGATGCACTCTGAAATGCAGAAATATTTGTTTGTGGGGAGTGAGTGTGGCAGAGGCAGCTGGGTGTGTTGGAGCACTCCAGGAGGAATGGTTAATTGGAGTCTAACATGAGACCAGAAACCCTTACATACAGTCGATGTAACCACAAAATAACCTATCAGAGCATCAAGGACTGCAAGCTGGAGCAGCTGTGATCATGTCTTTCTCCTCTGTCAATGACTGCAATATGTACTTGCAGTTATTCTGACTGGCCAGTATACACAGCTTTATTTAACCTTGCACAGTTACAGTATGTCAATCTTTTTTTTTTTTTTTCATAAATAACATTTCCAACCTCTAAAAAAAAAAAAAATTATAAAGAGAGCATTTCTTATCTTTTGCCAGCAGAGAAGTTAATTAAAAGAAGCTAGGCATTGTAATACAAAGAGATATGCATACACTGCAAAATAAGAGAGGACATGCATTTCTCACACATCAGATATTCAACAGTAACTACTTCATGCATGCTCTTACCATGCGATAAATACAAGAAAGCTTTCTCTTTAAAGGAAAAGGTGGAAGCTATCTGCTAAGCACCATTGTTAAGAACATGCAAATAGACATTAGGGAGCACAGGTCAACTTTTCAGCTTTCAGTAAATTAAACTGTTCTATCTACCTTTAGACACATATTACAGGCTTCCCACTTGAAAAATACCATATTGAGTAAAGCTCATCATATTCAAATGTTTAATTGATCCTACAGCCCATTTCATGCGTTTGTCTAAAATGAGACTGCAGAGAAAAACTTTTCAGATTTACATGATTAGAACAACAGATTACAGGGTACGATTCCTAGATGACATGAATCTATAGACCAACACTGTAAATTCTGGCCCTATCCAAGACAACCAGAACTCATTCCTTCTGGTCTTTCACTCATCTTTAGCTTTTTCCAGCAGCCAGTAAAATGCCCCAGCTGCCATGCTCACTGTAAGTTTGATAAAAGACAATTCTGGCAACACATAGTCTAGAAAATGGATTTTTAAAATGTTACCGAGATTGATTACTTTACTGAAGAAAATCACTACACCATTAAGATTTGATCCTATGCCCACCCTTTTCCTCCACCTCTCTGCTCCTCAAAATCAAATTCCTATATTCTTGTTCCATTAAGACAAACCTGCAACATTATAGGCACAATTTGTCAGAAAGGAAGAATCAATACTAGGACGGTGAATAAATACCTGAAGATATGTTAGCCAAGACTCGGTGCCTCTGGGTGCCATACCTCTGAAGTAATGATGCCAACTTCAGTGACAAAATAGTGTACAAACGGGTTTGGTTTAGTGTTATCTAGCTGAAGGCTTCAAGCTAGTGAAATTAAAAGACTTACAGACTTCACTTGTGAAGATATCAGAAAGACTGGAAAAATATTTCACTGTTGCACAGAAATAAGAATGAAATGAGGAAAAAGTGGTTTTTTTTTTTTTTTAATTAGAAAAAAACCAAAAGTCATCCTAACCATTTCTCATAAAGAAAGAAAAACAAGGGAGCTAAACACACTTATTTTTTGCTCAGATGTCAAATTCCTGCTGGCTTTCAGATCCATTCTTTGACTGTTTCTATTCAAAGGATAACAGAAACAATGTCTGAAATTCCAAGCTCCATGGACTGTAGCTACACATTTAAATATGGTGCTCATCTGGCAATATGAACATGAAAAAACTTCTACATATTACATATTAGATCTTAATTTGTACACTTCTGAAGCCCTAGATGATGCTGCAGAATGTGTCATTATATGTGCTCCTCAGAGACTGAAGAGTACAAATTTTGAAAGTTTTTTTGTTTTTAAGTTTGCAGAATAACATCACATACTAGGGCAAAAAAAATCCCAAAAATTCACCACAAAACCAAAAATCCTGTCTCATTTTCTTTCCTAAGAAGGCCTGGTTCTGACAAGCAATTAACTCTGAAAGCTGAAGATAATACCATCTTTTATTTTATACATTCAGTACTCAGACAGCTTACACAAATCTGAAGCTGAGGGACTACTGGCATAGTGAGAACAAGCTATGGGAAAGGATGTAGGCTATGGGGAAATCAGACACTGTGAAGCTCTGAAGAAGACAGGGCCTAGAATAAACTTCCCCTTGTATTATCTGTGCATATCCAGATTCTTACAGTGCTGCTGAATTGCAGTTTTGTTTTTCAACGGATAGCTCCTAGGTTATATGCACCAAAATACAGTAGCTGCTTGTCAATATTTTGTTGTTGGATCGTGTAAGCATGTGGTCAGAATGTTTTCTGCCTGTGCTGAAATCCAAATTGTCTCCCCATGCCTCACTGGGTACAAAAAGCCCCTTACCTAGTTGCCAAAAGTGCAGTTTCTTCCTCTGCCAATCTCTTTGACTGTTATGCACTGTGGGTACACAAATCTGACACACTGAGAATATTGAATTTACCATCAAAATACTTTAAAAAAAGAAGAAGTTTTTGGGCTGCCTACAATTCAGATTGAATTTACTGAAAAACATTTTCTTTATATGAACTTTTTTAGAAGTTCCCAGGTGGAGAAAAGGGACAGGAGGGGAAGACAACTGCCATTATCTTGGAAATACCAAAGTTTTGCAGTGCTCCCTTTTACACATTCATGTGAGAGCAGATAAATGAGATCCAGACACAGATGAATTTTTATAAATTAGGTAAATAAATGTAATTCTAAAAATAGATCCTACTATAAAGCCTTTTTCTCCCTCCCCTTTCTCAAAATATTTCTGGGGAAAATTTTTTTGAGGTACATCAATACATTCTTGATCTACTTCTGTGGCTTGTGAATGAAGTCCTGTAGCTTCTACTTCAATTAATTCTGTGAAAGTTCAAAAGGAATTAATTATGAACATTTTTCTGACTGAAGAATCCCCAGGACTCCCAGCTCTCTGCCAGCAGATGAGAAAGCAAGTCACCAGCCTTCTGGCTTACAGGATGAGGCTTTCTCTACCCAAGTACTCTTTGGAAGAGAACAATGACACAGCAGCTAAACGTATCTTTTTTGATAGTAAAGACTACTAAACACTACTACTATAGCAGTAAATAATATAATTTTTTAAGTTAGGGAATTGTTTTTCTTGAAAAAGGAGATGAAACTTTTCACTGAAGTGAACAAATTTGTCATTCTAATTAATTCTAAACAGTAAAGTTTATAAAAAGATAGACAAGAAACATATACAGGTACATTTTTCTCTCAAATTACTTATGGGCCTCCTCAAATACCTATGCCTATCTGTTCTTCCTGCTATGCAACATCCACTTCACATAGAATCTCCTTCCCCACAATTCCCAAAGCAGTTGGAATTTCATACGTTCACAGGCGTGAAACAGGAATCTAGCAAAGGCAAATTGAAACTGTTAAGAGGGATCACTTCTTACTAAATTCATAGACAAATATTTAATTATGGTGACTTTTGTAATCCTGTTAAAGCTTGATAAGGTTTGAACACAATTTGATGTATGCAGGAATATTTTTTCCCACTTTTATTTACTGCTCATATCTAAAAATCCCAACTATTTTTTTAAAACAGATAACCCATGGGATTTCTGCCTCAAAATATTGCATATAAGAATTACACCTTCTGGTTACCATTAGGAAGGACCTAAGTCACATCACCTTTAAACACAGCCTAATCAATAAAGATTTTAGACCCATTTGTCTAATGCACATGGTAAGCATTATCAGACAGAAATCAAAAACCAGAATATGTCCAGTCTGGCAGTTCTCAGTGTCCCAACTAGTCACAACTTTTTACCTTTCTAAATCAAAAAATGCAGCACGAAATCTTCATATGAAAATAGATATGGAAGAAAATGTTTGAATTAACCATACAAAAGTTACTGCTTCTCTGTAGCCACTGATACCACAACTATGAGGTGGCAAAGCAGTATATAAAGTCCTATACCTCTTGTAAGCTTGTCAGATAAAGTCAGGAAAGACCTATTGCTTGAAAATGATGTTTCAGGGAGAAATCAAGGGATTGAAAGCTGTGGTAGAAGAGAAGGCTTTGTTCCCAGCTTTGTATCATCTCAGTGCAAAAATCCAAGCAACTTCCCTTAGCTCTTTAACTTCCAGATAAACACCCAGACAAACCGTGAGGCAAGTGATGCTTTCCCGGAGGACAGAGAACTGAGAATACTGTTTGCTATAGAACAAACCCATACACTAGAGAGGTGACCCTAACACAAATACGTCTATACACACCAAAAGCAGACATTTTTTTAAAAAGCTCATCCTATGGATGTGTTGTACCTTTTTAGACTAAATCCCATATATCTCAAGATCCTTCTGTGACTTTTCCCTGTTTATTTATGTGTAGACCACAGCCAACAGCCAGACCAGTTCAGAGCTACTTGCACACTGATGGGAAAAGAGCAAGAGCTGAATGCTCTGTTTTCCCTTCCCCTTCATTTAATACTATATTATTAGAACTTAATGCCTTGAGACATTTATTGGTCTGACAAATTAATCTGAATATGACCAGTGGATTCAAGCATTTTCAAGAAGAAATTGTACAATGACAGAATCCTAGATGTGCTTGGGTTGGAATGGACCTTAAAGCTCAGTTATTTCCAACACCCCTTTACTGTGGACTGGAACACCTTTCACTACACCAGGTTGCTCAGAGCCTCATCCAACCAGGCCTTGAACATCTTCAGGGATGGAGCATCCACAAATTCTCTTGGCAGTCTGTTCAAGTACCCCATCACTCTCATAATGAAGAATTCTTTCCAAACATCTGAGCTAAACCTACTCCCAGTTTGAAGCCATTCCTGCTCCTTCTGTCACTACATCATGCCCTTGTAAACAGGCTCCCTTTGGGAACTGGTGATGCCAGCCAGTTCTGCTTTGACAGCCATACATTTACTGGTCTCAACAGTCCAGGCGTCCCTCTTGCTTTTACTTCAAACAACCAGCAAACTGAACGCACGTGACCGCACAAGCTGTCAAAAGGCACGTGTGGCTATTACTTTAGGCAGCTTCTATCTCCAAACCAACTTTTCAAATGACAGCTAAGAAAGCAAAATCCTGTATGACTGATACAACAGCATTCCCCCTCAGAGAATGAAAGATGTATTTCACACACAGGTTAGTACATTTTTGGAATTCCTTGGCAGGATAGTGCACATGCAACAAACTTACGTGAGTGGAAGAAAAGATTAGACAAGTACTTGGAAGAGACTCACCAGAGGCTAGCAGACAAACCACAGCAGGTGAGGTTCTGAGCTTAAAACAGAGGCTGAGAGACCACTGAGTCAGTTTTGTGGCGATAACAAACACTGATGGTTATTAGCCCCTGTGAATGGCAATGAAAGGCCTAGAACAGGCCAAAGAGCAGGAATTTGCCTATGCATTTGTGTTAGGACAAAACAAACCACACTATTTAAAGAAAAAAAAAAAAAGAGAGAGAGAGATAGAAGAGCTGTCCTGTTAAAGCTACTCAAGAACTCAATTATGCACATATGATGTAAATGTTCGTTAAAAATACCTGCACTATATTAAATTGCTTTAGGAAGTAACACTAAACCCTTCCCAATAGCTCTCCCAACACCACAAACTACACAACAAAAAGCCCCAAACCCCACACAGGAAATGTGAGAGCACAGACAGCAACCAGTATATACACTGTCCCTTCTTTCAAAAATGCCTTGCAATTCTTTTCACTATGCCACCACACAACTGATGAACAAATTCAATCTGTGATATATTCCATATCTGGCTCACTCCCGAGGACAACTTACACCAAATGGCAGACAGTAGCTCTGCAATATGAGAGCTTATCTACCAGGAAACAGGTTACAACATCTGTTCAATGCGACAAGTCGAAAAAAACCCCACCCCCAAACTGCAACTAGGTCCTGCTCTGCCAGTAACTGCTACTGACAGCACATCTCACGAGAACTTGGAAGAAGCTGAATTACCAGTCTTAGGACCTCTTATAACACATGAATGAAGCCCACAAAGTTTAAGGCAGTGGCCTATAAACTTGATCAATTTTCCTCTCATCTTCTGATACATTGTCTCTTAATCTGCTTGCCTGAGAGGGGAGGCAGGATTGTGCTGTGAGTACCCCGACAGGGCTGTGGGTATTGCAATTCTGCGATGTGAGCAACCCACAGCTCTGCAGACAATGATCTGCTTCTCTAGGACAGAACAGCTGCACCATGCTAGCCCGAGTTTTACTTTCTTAATGCACAGCTGTCAGCTGTGTCTGCTGCTTCAGCGATGATGCTACAAAGGCTTGCACAGGCATTACCAAAGAGAGAAAAATGGAATACCTGGCCACGAGACTATCTCCTGACAGGGACCTAAAACACCCATCTCTGACCATAAAATTTCTTATTACCCTATTGTTGAAAGCTGACAGCCTTCACAGCATTACCTTGAGGTATATCCAACTATTCTTTCCAGAAACTGTACCTATTTAATTATTTTTTTACATAAAAAACCTCCAAGGAATTTCAAAGATCTCAGTCTGCTATAGTGCTATATCCTGAGTGACAGACAACTTCAGTTAGTATATGTGCATTTTCCCAAAGGCACACTGTATGTACTCACCCTGTTTTCAAGGAGAGTACTTGTACAGCACTAGACAGTAGACTACTACGCTAGCCCAGTGAAATAAGGAAAAAATATGCCTACATATAAGTAAAATCTTCAAATTAAGATGTTTCCTAGAAACTTAATCTTCTCTTTGATGTTTAATTATCTCCTTCATATACCCATTCCCCAATGATATATTACATGCTTACATTCATCTTCATAGAAATATAACAAGAGATATCCAGATTATTTAATTTTCCTTGTATTGTAATATATTTTATTTTGCTAGCTTTCATATTGTAATTAAAGTTCGCAATCGTTACCTTCAGAATAGTGATCTGAAATTTATTTTATATTTCTGTCCTTCCCTAACACATTTGGTTTATTTTGCACATTTCCGCATCTTTTTCAGACTACAGGAATGCAGAGGGAGACTCACTGTAGTTGTGAATTTAAAGCTAAGACACGGGACCCAGGAAAATGCACCGTGATGCAAAGAAGACAACAAAGGTCTGGCTGAGAAGACACGGTATTAAAGGTACCAGACACAGAACATATAAGCAAACAAATTGCTAAAAGATCAAATAATGAATTTGAAGCAATTAATGCAGGACAACCCCTTAGAGCACCAGTAGCTGTAGAAGAGATAACAACAAGCCTTAATGCAGGTTCCCTAGAAAAATTAATTTTGTCAAATCACAGACAAGGAGTAAACAGCACTCTTGGCAAGACATTTTACAATTAATAATTAATATTAGGAAAAAGCATTGATGTATCCCAGGGCAATTGTTTTTAAAGCAGACGTATAGTTTTCTTTCCCTACAGACAATAATAACAGAAACAAAAAAATTAAAGCTCCTTATGCTTACCTCTAGGTTCTGGTTTGTTTTGTTTTGGGTTTTTTTCTAAATAGATGTGAAATGTCTATTCCAGGTACTGCTTAAGCTCTACAGTAAGGCATGTAAAAGACAATTTCACTTTAAATTTGTATTTTTTTTAAACATATGTAAACATTCCAGTAGTTTGATTTTGAGAAGCATTTCGAATTTTTATAATCACAGTGCTAGAACATAAAAATGCTTACACTTTGCAAGAAACAAAAAACTATGGAAACCTTAAGTACCTAAATGAGATTGGAAAGACCTGTAGACACTTTGGCACTGCAGACTGAAAAAAGTACTTGAGAAAGTAGGAAAAGTGGCTCGGTCATAACAATAGTAAGAGGAAATGAAGGCAGCTGTATGACACAGTAGACAAAGCAGGAAATTAGTATAAGAAAAGAGGACACAAATTTCTACCATGTGGAAGGACAGGGGACAGGATGGAACATTCAAGGTTTGAGTTTTCCCCTTGCACCCTTTCTTTTGGTTTATTGACTGAATTTAGACCCTGAGACACAGAAATACAGAGGACAAACCCCAATTGCACTACAATGCTCAACTCTACTGCAAGAGAATAAGAATATTATGCTTGCAGCAAGGAGTCTTGTGCTGAAGACAAGGAACAGATCCCACTTAAGTGTCTTTGCCTTCTTTCTCTCCCCCTAAATGTTGCCTCTGAATTTGGTTTGTTTGTTTAAGATAGAAATAGCTGAAGGTAAACTTCTGGCCATCTTTTTGTACAAGAAACAATCCTGCACACAATTCTATGGAACAGAAAACTTTAAATATTTTCAACGTTTTTACCTTGTCAATACAAACACAGTACCTATAAATCTGTTTTCAGATGTCCCTGTATGTTCCTCTCTTTTCCTCTATGACATGAATCAGTAGCTCTGTACTTAAGTCAAAAAGATTCATTGGAATAAAATGTTTTGCAATCTCTACAATATTCAGATTTTTAAGGACTCATCTACACATTTTAGGACAGTCTTCTGACACCAAAACAGAGCCAGAAGTTATTTCTCTAGTAAGGACCTGGAAATCCAGTCATTCTTGGAAAGCTCTCAACAGTCTGCTTGTCCTCAAGCCAAACATGCCATCAAGCATTACAGCAGGCAAAACAACTACATTTACACAGAGAAGGCTGTGTGGTTGCACATTGAAACCAGGGGGAACAACAGAACAAGCTATACAATTCCAGGACAATACCATGTACAAAGATTGGGTTTTTTTATATTATTTATATTAACCTGCAGGAGGAGAACCTCTGAATCAAAAATGCCTTTAAGTTTATGGCAAGCAACACATCTTGTGCACATGTAAGCTAAAACCTTAAAGTAAGAACTAGCCAGAGTCACTTTTTTTTTTACTTAAGAAATGCAATATGTCAACTCAGGAACAAACTACATATTATTATTCTCCTTACTGAAATGTCTTAGAATAGCAATTAAGACACATTAAAAATATTTTCTGATAGTGGCTTTTTTTTCTTTTTCTAAGTTTCAAGAGACCTTTCGGACTAAAAGCAACAAGTCTCAAGTTTCAGTCTTTTGCAGCCATCAGAGCAGTTGCACAAGCCATTTTGAGGCCTTTAATCTCAAATTGCATTTATGAATAGTAGCGGATACAAACAAAACTCAGTTAACATTATACTATAAAAAGTCACTATTTCTCTCTCAGTTCATTTTATCCAAAGGAAAGCTTTTTGTTGCATATTACCCAAAGAAATTTCAAATGTAGCCTAGCCAGGGGTTCTCCATGAGAGCATATTACACACTTCAAATAGTATTTGCTGCAATAATAATTTTTATACTGAGCATAAACTTAAAACACAATAAGGTATAATTTCCCCTTGGCATAAGGCTACACAAGTATAGCTCCAGCACTGTCCATGAGGAGAGTGGAATGCAAGTGGGATGTGGTATCCCTGAAAAGACAATCAATTCAACCTACCACATACATTGAGAGGTAAAAAACAGAAGCAAAAAGAGACGTTCCAGGATCACTCCTGGTACAGAGGAAATGAGATTGATTAAGTTGTTATCTTGTATTCTAATCAAAGCTGGGACTCCTGCTGCCTATTTTGGATAAGCAGCCATCTGTAAAACTTCACTGCTTTTAAGCTACTCAGGACCACAATCGAAGTGCCAGAAAGTACATTTCTGAAAAAGTATCCCTAGATTCAAGAGAGAATCAGTACGATATACATATCTCAGTTTTTCTAATCAACTAAGAAAACACAGCTATGTCATTTAAACATTTATTCTTGAATAAGGCCTAAATAACCATTAGATACTGTAGTAGGTTTCAGGAAGAGCTAAGCCCAGAAAGAATAAAGAATACTACTCTGATCCAGTTCCTTCAAACTAACAAAGAATTCTATCATAAAATAAATTTATATCTACTCTGCTAAACTATAAATAGCTTTAGAAGTACTGAGGAAGAATTAACTTTTTACAGCAGAAGAATCAGAATGCCTTCTAAGCTTCATGCAGGAATTCCAGCTTCTCTACCTGAAAAGGCAGCAGGATTGACAGCCCAACTGAAGTGCATCTACGCAGCTGGCAGAAGTCTCATTATCGCCAGCCTTTGTTCTTGTGGAGGACTTCAACTTACCAGATGTCTGCTGGAAACACAACCCAGCAGAAAGGAAACAGTCCAGGAAGTTCTTGGAGTGTGTGGATGGTGCCTTCCTGACACAGATAGTGAGGGAGCCAGTATGGAAGGCATCCCACTGGACCTGCTGTTTGTGAACAGGGAGGGACTGGGGGGTGATACTGGAAGCTGTCCTTGGCACCACAAACTGGTAAGTTCTTGACTCTTGAAGAAATAAGGACGTAATGTCAGCAGAACTGCCACCCTGGATATCTGGAGAGTAGACTTCAGCCTGAGGAGGAGACTGGTTGATGGAGTCCCTCAGGAGACAGTCCTGAGGGGCAAACGAGTCCAGGAAGGCTGGACGTGCTTTAAGGAAATCCTCAAGGCTCAGGAGCAGGCCTATGTGCTGAAAGATGAGCCAACGAGGAAGAAGACCAGGCTGGCTGAACAGACAGCTTTGGTTGGAACTCAGTAGGGGAAGGAAAGAGTGTATCCCCTTTGGAACAGGGGCAGGCAACTTGGAAGGACTATAAAGTTCATCTGAGGTTATGCAGGGAGAAAATTAGAAGGGCCAAAGCCCAAACAGAACTTAATTTGTCTACTACTATAAAAGACAACAAGAAACGTTTTTCAAAATGCATTAGCAACAAAAGGAGGGCTAAGGAAAATCTCCATCTGGATGCAGAGGGAAACACAGTGAAAAAGGATGAGGAAAAGGTAGTATTCTCAGTATTCTCTCTTTCTAATCTTCTGTTTGGTCCTAATGGACAGCAAGGAGCAGGAAGCTCAAAGTACAGAGAACCAGTTATCAGAAAAGAAGTTGAGTGTTTTGCAACCCACACAATGCCTGGAGACGAATGCCCTCAAACCGGTAGTTCCAAACACAGAGGTCAATCATCAGTTCTCTAAAAAATCACTTGAAAATGAAGGTATTCCTGGATTTCTTAAACCAACTTTAGATCTTTCTGCCCTGATGAGTAACATATGGAGAGACAGGATATCCTGCACTTTAAAGACAAATTTGTTTTTCTTTCTGATATAGACATAACTAAATCCTTCACAATGTATTTATGAAAACTGTAGCAAATGTCTGCCCATAGCAGAAGACAACCCTTTCTTCAAGATAATATAAAAGCTCAATTCTCCCTGGTTATCTACAGACCAAAGCACACCTTAAATATTCCTGCCGTAGCAGAGATAATTCACTGCAAGAATAAAAATCACCAGACTTTGGCTGTGGTGATACTCATAGTGTTACTTAACACTGCAGTTACAGGTCAATTGTCTCAGAAGTGAACCGAAACTCTTGAGGTGCACAGTACGAAGAGTCTGATATGTACTCCTTTTATATGAACACTTTTGTACTCCTCTGACCACACAGTAAATCATTCCAACTTCCTGAACCAGAGAACCAACTTGATCACAGAAGAGCTTTTTACTGGGTTGTCAAGCTGACTCAGTCTATAACGCAAGCTACCATGAGAACCAAACATAACCAAAGGACACAGCACTAAACTCTCAGCTGGAAACTGAGAAGGGGCAATTATCTCAACTGTCACATGAAACTACATCCTTGCTGGACTTTTTAGCACCAAAAAAGAAAATTGCACCAAAAGATTCTCACATTTGACTCTGTTTGACTGCATTTTAATACTGGACTATGTTCCTGTTCTGCCATACATAATCAAATTTGTCTCAACCCAGAAGGAGCTGTTCCACTAATACTCACCTTTAGGTTGCATGTACTACAGAATACTGCAGATCTGTTCTGGTCATGAAATTACTATGAAGACATGCATTTCTACTTTGCAGTTATGTTTCTAAAATTATTAAATTACAGATGGAGTTAAAGATGTCTATTGACTCAGTACTCGCAGTCCTGAACTGTTAACGCTCCCAACCCCCTTTGGCAGTACAAAGGCAGGAAACTGCAGAGTTTAAGGTTCAGGGAGCACTGCTCACTGCAGTGGAAAATGACTGCTTTCATCACTGAATGTAAAAACAACATCTCTCTAAACCTTTAAAAGGAAGCTCTACTACACAAATGAGGGATACAAACTTTACTTGGTTCATACCTGCAGCTAGGCACCTCCCTCCAGCCGTTCCAGTCTTCACTCTAAAAGATAAGGAAAAACACACGTTGAGGACTCCAGAGTTAACATCAGATAATAGCAATCACTACATGAACTCTACCTGGTCAAGCACTGAGGATTGGGAAAGCGAAGCATATTTCTAATAACAGAAGTCATGAGGTGATAACAACCCTCAATAGAGACAAAAACTGAAGTGATATTTTTCAAATATACAGGGTAAATGAAAGGGTGCACAAAAATGGACTGCAAACACAACACGGTTGAAAACACAAGTCTTAGAATTCCCTAGCAATGTTCAGTGTGGACTTATGCCATTATCTGGCTATTTTTGCTGTCACAACAGAAGCAGCTACCAAAATCCTAAACTCCTATGTGACATTATTTTGACAGCTGCAGCACTAACAGATGACCATGAACCTGCAGAGAGGAATTCTAATGTACAACTGCATTAATGGAAATGTACCAAAAAGCACTGAATTAGGGAACAGAGAATTGAACAACACAAGAAAAAATGTTAGATCTACATCTTAAGCAAATCATCAGCCAGGAATCATACAGATTTTCTTTACTAGCACCTCATAAATAGGAGATGTTACTTTCATGATTCAGAGTTCTCTTTTTGCAAACTCATTAACAGACTCTCAACACAAGCTAGTCTGTATTTAAAAACAAACTTGGGATTTTTTATTTGTGAGGTTTCTTGACTTTTTTCCCCCCCAAGTAATTTCTTCTCTGCCTTCTCCTAGATTATTTTGCAGAACTAGTCATGTCAGTCTAGCAGTATTCTACAGAAAATTCAAATCTATTTACTTATCTGTAGTTACTAAAATAAAAACTACATCCACCAGCAAGGAGAAGAATTATACAAGGCTATCTGAGCTCCCACATTTTGACTGCTTCGCAGGCCCCTACTTTACCTTTGTTCTATATTTTTTTTAGTAAGCGAGAATAAGTGAGCCACATCCTCTTCTAACTTGATTATTCATTACAAGTACTTATGCCCTCTTTTTCAGAGGGAGATCTTCTGAGAATTTTCAATTCTTCTAAATTTTTCCTACTTATTCATTTTACTTAATAAAGTATAACAGCCTCTAAAGGAATGAAGAATCCTAAACACAAGAACAAAATTAATTTTCTTATGATATTTGTTGAAAACAAAACCCAATCCATGAAGCCTGATAAACATAACACAGTTATCTAAAATGTATATTTTCAAAATTATGAATTTTTCTTTCCTAGAATATTACTCAAAACTGACTATTGTTAAGGGAGCACTTTACATATTTATTTTCATTCTGTTTCACAACATTCAGGATTATGAAGCTCCAATTAGTGATTACGGCAAACGTTACATTAAGACACTTCTTCCACCTCAGTCAGATTCCTCTGCTTTTCTGAAGTTTAATTACAAAATATTTGTTTATGGCCAAAAAAAAAAAAAAACTCTCAGATTCCTACTAACAGACCTTCTTAATGCCAAACTTCTAATGTCTTCAAAACAACACGTAACAAGTTTTTGCTTACATGCTAAGTTATACTCCTTTGATTATCAGCTTTAAAAAAAAAAAAAAAAAGAAATACACAGCTATAAGAAATTCACATCTTGTGAATGCTTAAGAATATCCATATAAACAACTTTTTGATGTTAAAAAGAAAATCTTCACTTCACACATGGAACTGTAACACTCTAGTGAATTAATTTAAAAACTTCAAAGAAACCAAAAGTGCAGCTAACTTAGCCAGAGGAACCCATAACCCTTGGATACCTTTGGGAAAAAAATATACACTTCACTGAATCAAAGGCAAAATCCAAGACAATAAAAACTTCAAAAACCAAGCAGCAAATCTGACAACCACCTGTAGAAAGCCTGGGAGAGTGCTTATAAATCACAAATTGGTTTAGTATGGTTTATTTAATTGTATGCAGAACATAAATACACTGAATAATTTATCCAAGTTTATACATTAGACAACCCTGGCCCAAAGGCCAAAGAATTTGGTAACTGTGCTTCTTCTCAGGAAAAACTGGGTCTTGGATCCCTCAGACTAAGGTAAATACATACATAGATACAGCTAGCCATGCGCTGCTAGCCATGTGTGCAGCACAGCCCCCTCTGTAATTAACTGATGGGGCAGTAAGCCCTTGTGCAAAGCAGGTTCTCCCCAGCCAGCACTTGATGCTGACAGCCAACTGCTCTCACAGCTGCATGAGTGCCCTTAGTGCGGTCAGCAAAACAATTAACGGGGCAAATTTAGATCTCTCACCACAGCTTTTGTAAAAATTTTCCTAAAGTTGTCCCCTGACTGAGGTGCTGCAGCTGAGAACAGCTGTCACTTTCAACTACTGCACAAGGCTGGGAGGAACTACTGACACTACCGAGTGCTCCATGTAGAAAAAACTAACGCTTAGATTTAATGGCCCTGCCAGATCTAAAGGTGACAAAATATACTCTACTGATCAACAGTTGCAACTTTTGATATGCAACATAATATAAATAGAACTGCAGCTGGTAATGAAAACAAGTGGCTCTGTCCCCGAAGTACCAGAAAAAGAATATGAGCCAAATAAATCTAGTAATGCTGCTTTTTTACGAAGTGGTAAAACTTCTGTCTCACCAGCAGCCGGGACCATCTAAGAGAATACCAGATCATTTAATGGATTCTGATCAATGAAATTACTGTCATAGTCAGCACTTTGTCTAGACCAGCTAGTTCTGATATCTCATTACACTTTCCAGGAACTAATGTTTATGGGATGTCGAGGTTACCGTTGGCAATTAAAGAGGCCAACCGATCAAACAGACCACACAGCTCAACCTCAGATACATCCTGGCGTCAACAGCCTCTCGCATAAATCAGCATTCAGTCTGGACTCACTGCAGATTTACATACTTTTAGGAAACCATGTGACCAATTATGAAAATTTGAAAATATAGAAACAACTATTTCGATGCAAGAAGTACCGGAGATGATAAGGCATCAAAGAGAGCCACGGAGCAAGTGCATTGCATGGATTATGAACCGAGAGTCCTACACAAACCAGAGGAAGTTTCAATCACTGCACAGCTCAGGCCACAACCCACAGAAAGTGTCACTTTGTAGCAGCCCTTACTAATGAGACAACAAGGCGACAGAGGGAAACTCCTAGGGTATAAAAACCTTACCAGAGGAGATGTACTTCCTTATCTGAAAAGCGCCCTTTTATTACAATCTTCACACCACCCAAACCTCTCAGCACCAGAAGCTTGTTCACTGTGAGGCCAGAGCTCAGTCACTGCGCCTGCTCAGTTTATTTTGGCAGACAGAGCTGTCAAATACTGGTTTTCTCAGTGCTGCCAGCACAAATACTAAAGGGTACACAGGGTAGCAGACGATACAGTTAGCAAGCTGAATTACTCATGACAGTATGTTCTACTGTAAGAAGGTAAGTTTTTTCAGCTTAAGATGTAATAGGAAGAACAGAATGAAGAACAGAAGAGGTGCATTATTTTGGGCCTACTGCAGATAGATGACAAAACAGGAAAAGATTTAAATCCTATGCTTCAAGTTACTCTAACCAGGACATCATAGAATACTTAAGATTTGGGATGTCGATCATATTTGCAATGTCTGTACCATGCCCAGTCAGCATTTACAGCCCAAACACCTCCAAGATTGATCATTAATTCTTACAATCCAAAATGAAAGCATCAAATTCACATTTTAAACCAATCTGCTGTTGAAAATGCAGCACTGGGACTTAGAAGAGATAACTTCTATCATTAACTGTGTGGCAGAAAATAGTAACTTTTTGGTCCTAAGAGATTCCATTTGTACAATACAGACAAATATGTACAAAGAAATAATCTCATTTCTTTGTGAAAAGGTATTTTGAAAACCAGTGACAAAATGTATTTAATCAGAGTCAGGAATATAATCACATTGTTAGAGTTGCATATCAGCTGAAAAACAAACAATTCCACGAAAAAGCATTTCACGAAACATCTGTCTGGTAATAAAATCCAAAGAATCTCACCAACAAAAGATTTTTAGCTTGCTATCTCTCTCCAAATTATGGTATTAAGGGACTCTCAAAATATACCAGGCGTTGCAAATAGAGAAGGTACAAACCAAAGCAACATTTCATTTACTTTTTGAATGAAGATCAGAAAGCATGCATTCATGTTTTGCTTTATGGAGACTCTACATGCCACAGGAAGACCTATCACATACAGCAGTTTGGTCTTCTTTGAATAAAAGACTGAGTTCCAGTGAACAAATAATATTCCCAATTTAACCACTACGCCCTACTCCTAGAAGCACCTGAACTTTAGCTGAACTTCAACAACCTCATCCATCTCAGCCACAAGATTCAAACACTAACACATCTGACTTACCTATCTTTAAAGGCAAGACAAAAAAATCCCAAAAGGGAAACCATCCCTCTGCAATGTTTAGACTGACATAGCTCTGTGTTAAAAATTCAAGATACTTACACACCTTTTATCTGATGGCACAAAAGGAAGCAGATTCAAAAGCACACAGAGAATAAAGATGTATTACAGGTTCTCCACAAAAACTCTCAAATGCAATCACTATTCTGTAGTACCACACCTAAAATGCCAAAGGAGCACGCAGTGTACGTGGCTGTTTCCAGCATCTACTGCTAGCTTCAGGAGTAAAATAATTTTGAGGTGTCCCAGTTTTGAAAGACCAGAATAGAACAAAACTCTGAGTAGGTCTGAAATTCTGTACTTGCAAAATGTTGAAGGATAAACATTTATATTTTATTTCACAAAAGCACAACTAAGAAAGACTGATTTACCTGAAGCTTGTATGTGTCTTGCTTGGCTTATATTAAGACAAATACTTGCCATGAACTCTACCGTGCAGAATCTGCCACTGCCACGCCTGCAAACCAAAGAGTAAAAATATGCTCAATTATTTTTATCTTTATTTTTGTAACAGGCACATGGTAAGTCCTTTGCAGAAGTAAATGGATACAAATTACACTCATTTACATCTGCAAACAATTCGAGTTACTGCTCTACTATAACCAATGAATACTGATTCAAATCACTTTTAACAGCAAATAATTTTTATTAACACTTGCAGAGATTTAATACTAGGTATATAGAGCTGAATCTTTAAAAAATATTTCATACTATTTTTCTTCTTCTCCATCAGAGAGGCAAATGCTGGTATTGCTGTGGAAACATCAGCTTAGGAATGTCTCACTTTTGCTCTAATACACAAATTTAATAAAATGTAACCAATTTACTGCAAAAAAGCAGTTCTTAGTAAGCCTCTAGTCCAGACCTTTGAAGATTTCTCACTTGTCATCATTTGTAACATCATTTGTATACACTTTGACTTCTATTTTGCAACATTTACTCCCCTTTTCAGTATCTTTATATAGTATTTGAAAGATACAACTGTAAATAATGCAGAAAAACTACTTTTTAAAAATCTGCATTCATTTACAATCTACTGTAAACACATGAATACATGAACACGTGCCACGAAGCACCATTTTTGTGTGACTACCAACCACTACAAATGTAATGCCACACTTCAGACGAACTTTCCTTTGTCTGAACAAGTTTTCATTCCTAGTCACAAACACGTGAATACAACTAACAGAACGCCTTTCCCGTTGGTATCAGCTGCCTTTTACTCCACAAACTGCCCTCACGGTCCATCTGTAACCCTGACACACCCTCTCCAGGCCGCTCATCTCTAGAGGCTGATGCTCAGTGATGCTTGTGTCAGAACACCAAGCTCTGCTTGCTGTACAAGGCTGGATCCCGAGCTTGATCTTAGACTGCAGGCTGGATGGCTGGAGAAGAATCGAGAGTGTCAGTGTACTTTGCCAAGAACTACAAGGTCAGTACTTGCTTGAAGTGTTATGCACGTATTTTCAGATGTTCCCCCATCAATTAATTCACTTTTACTGGAAGGCACAGTATGACACCTGCTAGCAGTTTTTCAGGGCTAGCAAGAAGAGACTCCATAAACTTTATGGCAGAAAAAAAAAGTGCTATAGTACAGCTTTGGCTGCATGAGCATGCAAAATATAATAATAAAATAAATATCTTTCTGGATTCTCTGTACCTCTTGCCTGGATTCTGGAGGCACCTTATATTTCCAAAACCTTACATGTGATAGTCTATGTGGCACATAATTTTCTCTCTGTGCTCATATCAGAAAAGCTCAGCAACTTCTTCCTAAATGAACAGCAGGCTTTCTTGTAGAGCACCATCAAACACAGCATGTACCAAATACCACATTCATTAAAAACTATTTTAAGACAATATTTAGGAATTCCCTGTCTAGAACCAAATTATATGTGCCCCTGCAGGCAACACAGGCAAACAATTCTCACTTAATATTTTCAATCTCTATTAAGAAGACAGGACACGACCTCTCCATAAACATTCAATAGAAATGGGAAAGAAATACAAAGGAATAGATTGAGATTACCACTGCTACAGATCCAGTTTAAGCTGGTGCTCTTGCCAAAAAATAAGGAACAACTCTTTTCTCAGCAGCTGTCCATCCCCACCTCTGTGTAACAAGCCTGAGAAAGGAAATGATCAAGGCGTGATCTTGTCCACCAGCAACAACAGGAAAATATTAGTTTAACCCAGACATGCTCCTAGGTTCAATCCACTGCACAACCACACACCTCTTAGATTCAATTCACAGCACAAAGAAAAGGAAAAATGCATACAAAATGGCACAAGCCTCTTTCAGAGCAATGATGGCAGATGCTAATTTAAATTACAGAACTAGATCATCAGATTCAGGTACTGAATGTCACACAGTTAAATCTCTACTGATTGATCCTTTTCAAAGGCCCCAAGTGGTAAACAAAGCTTCCACTGTTTCTGTTAAGATAACACTATGCTTGTAAGAATGACATACATGTCCTTCCACATAATCATCTTCACTGTTCCAATTCTTTGTCAGTGGACTGCCTCAAATATTAGAGACATGTCACTCCAAGCCCTGATTAAACAATATGATCTTAAAATCACAAATAAATGTTTTCCAACTTTCATTTATTCTTCCTGGAGTTTAATACCTGTAGTTACTTCACAATAGCTGTTTTAAGTTTCATCAATTTGAAATGCACATTGGACTTAATTCAAAATTCCTGTAAATTTCCCATATGTCCACCCCTCAACCTAACTTTATTATTCAAAAACATAATTATAATATTTTTAAAGGGCTTATTTTTGTTAAAAGAAAAAAAAAATCAGTAGGGCAAGAAGAAAATATAAAAATTACATCTTCCTGTGGAATTTTAGTACCTTCAAAGGACATCAGGCAATAGTTAATTTCTAATTTCGCTCCCATCCTGATTAAACCTTTTCTGCAGACAGGGTAACGCAGTCGAGACAGAACGGCTTATTGGGTATTCTCCCTTAAACACAAAAGTATATATGGCAAACAAGATTTCCTGTCTTGACAGCTCGGCTTAGCTTTGAACAATGTGACTTTCTCACACATGGCCTTTAGGAAGATTCTAACAAAATGGTACGACTCAAATTCCCCAGTGCCATTCTACTACTCAAATGCCCTTGGTGTACGTATATTTACTATTTATTTAGAGTTCTATCCATTTATCATTGCATCTTTTACATACCAGACACACAGTATTTTTAAACATGCAATAGTGTACTTCCAAGAGGCCTTTAAAACTGCCTAAACCTATTCCTGCTCCAAGACTACTTGGAGGAAAAGGCAAGTATGCTACAAGAAAATATTTGAAAGGCGAGGAATCATAAAACTCCAATCACTGGCCTCAAACAGTACCAAGAACTGCTCTTAACTGGCAGCTCATATAAATGAAAAGCTGTCAGCTAGGGAGTGTCAGCAAGTGGAATAGAGGAAGATAGGTGGGCCTAATTTTAGCAGAGGATGCCAGAAGAAGGCAAAATACCACGACTCTTCAGGTAACAAACTTAACACCACACAGGCTGCACATTTACAACAAGCTTCATAGGTTTTCCACGTGAAGACGGAAAAAAACTACTGCAGTGTGTCCCCATTAAACAAAGAATGATCAGAAAACAGCCACACAACTAAGTTGCTTGGCTTCAAGAAGTTCAAGAAGATGACCCTGTGTCACACATCAATCACAGGTCCCTGCCTGCAGACATCAGTACAATCCAGACATTGCCAGGCAGCTGAGATCCACCAAAATGTCCTTCTCCCAAATCCAAGAGACACACAGCTTTCTCAGGAAGAAATATACTGAAGACACTGCAGTGGTAGGAAAGAAAAAGAATTCAAACTTGGCTTATGGAACATGGTCCTCAAGAAAAAAGGAGACTTGATAAAATCAATTTCAAAACTGAAACAATGTTTTCTTCTCTCAAATTCCCAAAACCAAAGGCTGTTTCCTATTTGCATAGATATTCAAAAGGCAGCAGAATTTTTAAGGGGACAGTATTTCTTAAAATTCAGAAAAAGTACCCTATAAACAATTGTTGTCTTTCTCCCTCTCAAAAAATTATTACCACAGTTAAGGGTGTATTCAATTGCTTTCACTATTTTGAGCACCTTCCTGTTACTCAAAGAAAATTGTATCAACAGTTTACTACAGTGTAGCAGCTGAGAGACTTCCTGCGCTATTTGTTCATCTGATCTACTACTTACAAAACGCAATTGTGAATAATCATCCCAGTGCGTGCAGGGCCTTGACAGAAAGTTTACACAAGCACAGTCAGGGAAGTCTTAGCTGCAAGTTTCCAGCCCTTCCTAACAAGGCATTTCCTACAAGCCCCATCCCTGAACACCAACTCCCGATTCCAAACTAGGCAGGCCAGGGTCTAGCTCCTCATTAATCCCCATTGCCCGTAACAAGCAAAGACAGCACTCAGATCTTCCGAGACAGGATCTAGCTTTCATTAATCTTCAAGGCAGACAGTGACAACAGACCTTTTATGGAAGGATACAGGCCTTGGCTAATCACTCCCCAAAGCAGGAAGGGAGATTAAAATCCTCATCCCAGAAGACAGCAGCTCTTCTGGAAGTTAAATCTGTGTCTTTCTGATGCCACTGCCTCCCACTATAAACTGCTCCTGCAAGACAACTCCTCCATTTCCAGTGACTGCCAAACTTGGATGAACTGCATTTTACAAAAAAGACAACATCCACAAACAGATCACCTTTCACTTGGAGCACCAGTCATCCCCAGAGATGCAGAGACAGACAGACAGACGGACATAACAGACTGTAAGCCCCAGCTCTCACTTCTGCTCAGCACATGCCCACCAGGCCAGCCACGCTGCCTGGTGAGCCAGTGTGCCCTGCTGGACAAATATAGAAAGGAGAAAGTGGAACAACCCTTTCAGCAGAAGAGATTCTGCTCAGCTCCCTGAGAGGGAGGAGCAGGAGCTGAACCAGCCAAACTGCTTTAGCCATACATGGTCTCTGAAAGAGACCATTGCTAAGACAAGTTCCTTTACACACGCACACCCTCATTCACTGCCACACCGTGCAAGGAAGGAAAAGGATTAAAGCCTACAAACCTAAAGGAGTTACTGCTCTGAAATTACTTCCAACTCCACTTTGCTTGTGCCCACCTTAAGAATGCACAGACGTCTAACACTATTCACCACCAAAATCTGGGCAGCAACTCAGCAGCAAGCCAAAAATCTTCCTCCTAGGGAATCCCCACATTCACCAGCATTTCAGTAACTACTGAACTAGTAAAGTCTTCCTTGTTGCTTTGAAAACACACATATTAAGTTCTTGGTTTGACCTTCTCCCCCCTCCAGCCCAAACTGAATTACAGAAATCTTTTTAAACCCTTCTCCCTTTTCAAGTATTGTCCTAAAGCAGGAAGCATGACCTTTCTCATTGGTTGATACTAATTACTATGGTGACCTGCCATATCTTGTCTGCTTTCCCTGGAGTCCTTTTTGCTAGTGTTTAAACACTACCTAAAACTTTTCCTATGCATTCTTCTTAGAAACAGAAGAAATGCTCCATGCAGAACCCCACCCCTTTCACATTCTGGCAAGGAAAGAGCAGAGTAAGTGTAATTGAAGAACCAAATCCCTAGGTCTTCATAGAAAAAAAAAGAAAAAAAAAAAAAACCAACTTTAAAGAAGTGGCACAGTCTTTTTTCCTTTTTTTTTTTGTTTTTTAAATACACAAGTAAGACGGTTTGCAAACTCAAAAGGAGCTTCATTTATATAAAAAAGCATCATTTTTCATGAGAGATTTATTACTGCATGTCGCTGCCTATTGCTTCTCCTTCTATCCCACATTTACGTGGTGATACCGAACTCCCTTACAGGAGCTATCAGAAAAGTTCTTTCATACAAGTAAGTGGAAGCTGCAACTTCCAGCTATATCAAGGATGCAGCAGCCAATTCAGAGCACAGAGAAGCACACTAATCAGGTAATTTTGTTAATGTCATGTGCAAGTGAATACAAAAGTGCTGGCATTCAAACAACAATCTTGATATTTTTTTTAAATTTCTCATTATCAACATAATACAAACTCAGGAAGACAACAGCATATGCAGAATTAGCTCTACATCTAAGTGCAGCCTAAATTATTTTCCTTACAAAAGAAAGATCAACAATATGGGTCCTAGTCTTGCTCCCCAATAAATGCTTTATTAAACTTTGTCTTGAATTAAATGAAAAAATAACTTTAAACCCAAAGAAAATTCGAAGCAAATTCTGTTTCAGACAATTAGTATCATAGCAGCTTTCACTGCTGTGAAATACAGAGAGTACCACCTACAGCCAGCCTCTGCTAGTGATCAAATTCTGGCACTGAACGCATAATGCAGAGTGTAACAGGGATGGCTTTAGTCCATAAATATCAGAATATTCACACTTGACTTTTCCTAAGTCTCCAATGCATATAATAATGGATTTCTGAGCAGTCATAACTGCTTTAGAGAAGTAAATATACAATCCTTTTTCTTCCCCAAAAAGATTTTTGCATATTGATATTTTCAAAGGTATCACTTCTAATGTCACTTAGGACTGTGCAAAGAATTTTTACTGTTTCAACTCGTGCTCAACTGTGCTACACATTGTACAGTCACTGAACAATCACATGCAAGAAAAAACAACTAACAAAAAACCAAGGAGAAATACAACTCATCACTAAGTTGACCTGCCATCCAAGCACTTTTTAATTCAGAATTTTTAATGGAGAACAGAAAATTTTTGAAAACAGATAACAAGAAAATAAAGGTGAGTAGACAAAAACCCTTCTCAGATGGTGCTCTGCTTCTGCTTTGGAATACAAAACTACATTCGAGAATCACTTTTGCAATGTATTGTGCCTACACAAAATGCAAAAGCTAGATGTGATGTTCAAAATACATTCTCTCTTCCTGAAAGATCAATATTTCATTGCCTTCTGAAGAAACATTTATCAAAACTCTCTCTTGTATGATTTTGCAGAGATAATAAGATGCCTGGTGTCCATCCTGCAAATCTCTACATAGATTAAGAAAGTTGCTATAGTCTTTGTACAAAGACCTGGACTAAGTGCTTGATTTGAATCACAAATCAAGCTTTGGAAAAAGCAGACACGAATATTCCCTTCCCAACAGTCTAAAAAAATGCAACTGTGGATTGCATGCCTGCATTGGAATATCTTTTGAACTGCATAGTTTGGGACAAAAATAGCAGAGAATATGCAGAGGCTCAGTAAAAACCAGAATTTTAAGTGATAAGATGTTTGAAGGACAACAGTTTTACTTTCACGTGTGAAATACTGAAATCTAGTGGATAACAACTACATTATTTTTGTGAAAGGTGCAGTACAAAACAGCTTGCAGACAGAAGCGAAAGCTAACTGAAAGAACAGTTTTGGCAGGGGTGACAAAAAGAAGCCAAGGTCCTGAAAAACTCTAATTAATTTAAAGTAAAAACATTGCATGACAGTCACTGGGGAGAGCATTCAGTTCTGAGAGAATACAGAGCATGCAAGCATTAAAAAAAATGCTCTGCAAAGGAAAGCCTTCCAGATACCACACCAGCATGACACCAGATATTCAAGAAACACCCATGCTCTCATCCACATCATTGCAGGTCTCCTTGAGGTGTGCTGCTGAAAGGGACAAAGAACCCAAACAGCCTGCTCATTTGCAGGGACCTCAGCAATACTCCAGCTAGTTACTCCACGCTATATTACAAGCAAAATGTAAAAATCCCAGAGCGATATGGTTTTAAACTCAGTTTACATAATCTTAAATCTACCTGGGACTTTACCACTGCAAGGCAAGCCATTAAATCAGTTACAAATCTCCTTTAAATTGGTAGAGACCCATTATCAAAACTTGCAGTTTGCCACTAATATTCTGCTTACAACAGAGCAGCCCGTAAGCCAGCACACCTTTCCTAAAAACAAAAAAGACAGACCATGCTACACTAAGTACACTGAAGAGACAAGGGTAACACGGGACAGACAAGACAGACAGCTTGTGGACACGGATTCCTCTTCTGGCATAAGGCTCTCCCTTGCATATACCCGTGACGCAAACTGCACCATCTAAACTAAAACTCTTCACTACGAGTTGGAAGCTACTGCAGATTTCTGGGTTCAGCCATCTAGTTGCTCACTGCTCATCCTGAATTCAGCTAGCAATGATGCATTTTCTTTAGCACAGAGCTAAGACAGCTGGAAGTCTGAAGCTACTCGAGACGTCAAAGATGACTTCCATTTCCTTGGGATGATGACTGCACTGCACTCTGTTGCTGTCAGACAAATAAACCTGCTCTGTCCATCACTGTACAGACTCGTGAGCTGTTCCTCCCTACAGCAAAGCACTTGCAGACTAAGCGACACTGCAGCTTATACATATATTCTACTTTACTGTATAAATAACATATATTTGAGTTCTACTTGCTTGAGTCTCACATCAGGTGCACACAAGATGATGTTTGAAAAAATCTCTTGAAATGCGAATGCTAAAGCTCTGTCCTTTCATTCTTAAAGTGACTTGACACCTTTCTAAACCAGATAATTACAGCAGAAAATGTGCTATCGTGCATTCTTGCATAAATTCGTAGAACAAGTGTCTCTGATGACTGGAAGAAGGGCAGTACAACTACTGGTTACTTTTTCCAATCAAGGCAATCTCTCTTGCCTGGAGAACTCTTGTAACAGGATCACCACTGCAGATCCTGTGCTGTGATACCATGAGAAATACCCATCAGAGGCCCTAGATAACTTTTCTGAATTTACACGTCCCATTCTAATTAATACTGAAATATTTCAGTCTTCTATACAAACTTTTTTTGTCCTGCCAAACACCTGATCAATGGATAAAAATCATAGTTTTTTGCCTGAAGGCAGCTACCAAGGAAGTGAATAACTCTGCACACAGTCTTGAAGAACAAGCAATACTAAACATGCCCAGATTGAAATACAACATTTCAGACATCCATGGCAAGATTGAAAAATAAGAAAGCAGAAATACAGATCTGAGTCCACTTGACTGTTGCAGCTGTCTCAGTAACCAAAGTCACACTATGACTTGGACAACTGGACATAGGCACTTAAGAGCAGTCCCCAGTTCAACAGCCAGAGCAGTGGGTCCTTGGATCTCAGTGCTAAAGACTAAGAACCAGGAAATCTCAAAAAAACATGAGAATTTGTCTCACTTCCTACCTACTCTAAAACAGGCACTAAGGGAAAAATCACAGTGGGCACTCTGAAGAGATCTGTGGCAGATGACTTAGTAAGTGATACTCAATAGCTGCATTTCACAAAAATGTGCAAGAAATGGTTTAGGAGTCACCTGCTTACAGCAGAGTTTCCCAGCAAGTTCAGTGAGACACTGGATTTCAGGTAGAATCTTGTCAGAACCCTGAGCACAGAGAATGTCAAACTTTCTGTGCCAACAGGACCTGACCCTCAAGAAAACACTGCACATTTGATCTGAGACCTTAGAGAAGGTCTAAACTAATTCCAAAATTAAAAAATAAGACTAAGATTATGAGTGTGTAGTTTAAATAAAAGTGTGCAAATCACATAATGAAAAGCTTATTGCTTTCAGTTTTAGAATATAGCAATATATATAAAACAAAATAAAAGTTTTAAAGCATTAGCCTTCTTCTTCTTTTTTCACCTTCTTCTTCATAAATTTAAGTAACATTATGTAATTAAGTAGAAGAGTCTGCAGAAAAAGCAACAAATAGTTATAACGTTAAAAATAAAAATAATTCAACCAACAATTATAAAAAGTTAGTTTACCCTTAAAAAACCTTATAAAAAAACTTATCATCACCATTTCTACCTTGTTAACCTAAGTACTAAAAACTCACGTCTTATAAAACAATCATATTAGTAAAAACTAATAAGCATCTAAATCCAAATTAAAAACAATGTCTAACATTAATCCCAACCCTAAAGAAAACCTAAAAACAAATACAAAACCCAACAGAATCTTACTTAACCCAAAGTGAATCTAAATATTTAAGAATCACATAAGCATCTACTTTTTACGAAATTCAACCAATTCAGGATACTGTTACTGATTTTAGAAGAAAATTTACACAACATTATAAATATTTCCCTCATTTCAAAGCATCATTCTTTACTTCAACCAATGATTCTTCAGCTGATGGTTACTGATGGCTTGGTGACTGATGGTTACTTGGCAAGGTGTGGATTTATGATTAACGGGACAGACAACTATTGTGTATTGATGATCCTGCCACACTTCCTGCTTTCCCCTTTAGAGAAATAAATGGGAGCACGTTTTCAGAATCCCTTCTTGTAGCAGAACTTAAAGAAACCTTCCCCCTACCATGCAAAGCTAATCCTACGAGTGCATCAAATTTTGGAGGCCTAACAGAAACATGCAGTTAGAGATACACACTGCCGTGGATTCCTTGACCCTATCTCTCACAGTGAAATATGGGTACATTTTTCTCACTTTGTAGGTCATTTACTTTCAAAACAAAACTACCTAACACATAAATGTTCACGCTTTAGTGCTCATGATTTAGAGCGGTCATTTTCAATCAGCTGCTTTTCTACAGATGCTGTGCTCCCGCTTTCTTCTGCATGTAAACATAATGTCCAGGGCCTGCATACATTATTTTGTTACCTAGGGAAAAACAAAAAAACAAAAAAACCCCTCCAACAAAACAGATACAAAAGTGGAAACATGTAACCCAGCAGATAGGATCCAGCACTGATTTTTCCCTAATGTAACATTAGAAACTTGGACAAGGAAAGGAAAGCTAGAAAAAACACAGCCACGCAAGAATGATCATTCTTTCTGAATGTGAACATTCAGAACAGCATACGCCTTCCCAAAATAAGTATCAGCAGTAATTCTGAATGTGAGCAGAGGCTGAGAGAATGGTAAGTACCTAAAGAAAAAATAATTCCTTACATCATCGTATTTAAAAATGCCTATTTAGGAATTCTAGCAGTATATTCATTTGCACCCGTGTCTCAGAGCAGATATAAGATTTGTGCTCCTGTCCTGGGGGCTCTCCATCTACAGGAATGCAGTTGAACACATTAAGCTGCTAGATGCAAGCTGTACCCACCCTAACGTTTCCCAGCTCAGTCTAAAGACATATGGATTAATTTCAAACATCTACCAAGGCAGCAGTATTTCTAACAATGCTGCTTCTTCAAGACTTAGGTCCCAACACAATTCTAGGAAGACAGAGTATCTCATATTATGCAGAGATCCCAAGAACATAGCCGAGGGGAATGGAAAAAAGAATAAAAATATGATTGGTTTATTACCGCTGTGCAATGCCAAGTCAGTGCAGTAAAATCTATCTGACGAACTAACCTAGAGAAAAACAATAGAGCAGACAACAAAAGACACTAGGAGAGAATTCAGCAATTTTTGTGATCACTGGCACAAAGAGTAAGACTGAAAGGACAGACACACACAAAAACCAAAAACACTAATTCAAGATAGAAAACGCAAGCTCTTGTAAGCCCGAAGTCAAGCGAACTTCGTGATATAAATCCCCACCGAATACTTTTCTAAATCCAGCGAACTGGTGGAACACACCCAACGACCACGCTCGATCAAGACATACAAGAGAGCTGCAATGCTTGAAAAATGTTCCCGGACAACTTCTGGCAGAAGAGAATAGCCTGTGCCTTAAAGGTGAAAATGTCTGGGTCACCATTCCTCAGCAATTTAAAGGAGTGTAATTCTAAGGTTGCTCCTCAACTTCCTTCTCGTAAGAGGCCTATTAAAAAAGCATGCCGTTATCAACCTTTTACTGCTTTTTCATGCATTTATCACACATTTTACGGTCCTTCTCGCCTGGCTTTTATCTTCCTCTTCCTACTTCATTCCAGCAGCGTAGCTGTCTGTCACGCCTTCTCATACCTGAGGACTGCAAATCCTCCCGCTGCGCTGAGCTCCAATCGCCCTGCTCGCACGGCTCCGATGCCCGACTCGCCCCCCACTCCCCCCCCGGTGCACCAGCACACATTTATTTCACCGCTCCAGCGGACAGACCCGCACCGTACCGACGGCAACGGCACCGCAGGTTCCTCCGAGCGCCCGGGGCGCCCAGCCCGGCAGGCTGACGGCGGCCGAGCCCGGGGCAGCCGCTCCCCCGCCCCGGGGTCCGCCC
>VWZN01011470.1:108561-143440 GCA_013396955.1 Regulus satrapa | reverse complement strand
GGTCCGCTCGCCCGAAAAGCCCAATTGCGCAGGAAAGTGGCTGTGCTGGTAACCGTGCTTGCCGTGGGTTCCCGTGCTTGCTCTGGGTTCCTGTCTGCGTCCTTTCTCAGACGCAGGGCCAAGCGTGCTTCTGTGCAAAGCTGGGCCTGGGCAACAGCTTCGTAAAGCCCCTCATCGACCTTACTCTCAAAACGCTTTAAGGCGTAACAGTGAAAAAAACCCACCCCAACAACATAAGTGCCTACAGTGTTTTGATTGTGAGTGTCTTGCTTAGATGTTGACAAATCCAGTAAATGCAGAAAACAAGACTCTTTCTAGGCCCAGGTTGAATGACATGAGCAGTTCCTAAGTTCAGATTGTTCTGTTGTCTCTGCTACCCTCTTTTTCATGTGGCTCTTTACTTCTCCATTATCTTGTTGGACAATTCGTGCTGCTCTTTAGAGTGGACAAAATTTTAGCACTGACACAAATTTCCTTCATTATCAAAGCGTCTGGTTCCACCTTCTGTGTAAGACAAGTGTATTGCTATAGTTTAGTCTCTGACAGACAGCTAGACTGGTTAAAGGGAGTTGCTGCTCTTCTTTCTGTAGCTTTCTGTGTTCCCTGTCATAATCTTGGAAACTTTATTTTTCTCCTTAGCTACTGTCAGACCAAAAAATGAAGTAGAGCACAAGCAGCTATGTGCTTTTGGGGAGTACGTGGCTGAGATTCTGCCCAAGTATATCCAGCAAGTACAGGTAGGTGCTGTTCAAGAAATTGTTCTTGTGGCATGACAGGATCCAGTGGATGCACCACTTTTTTTGTAGCTGTTCAGAGAAGGTGTTCTGTGGAAGAGGAATGGTCAGAATTCCATGAAAAGTACTGCTGTTGTTAAGCCTCCTCATCCAGTGCCTTTTTTTGTCTGCTGTGTTCTCTTTGTTTAAGTGTTCTGCTGAAATCAGCATCGTGTTGGGTCCTGTTGGTGTTTGTACTCATGCCCTTCCCACTGTTTTGTTTTCATCAGGTGACCTGTTTCAATGAGCTGGAACTTCTGATCCATCCCGATGGGATCATTCCCGTCCTGACCTTCCTTCGTGATCACACCAATGCCCAGTTCAAATCCTTGGCTGACCTGACTGCTGTTGATGTCCCATCTCGGCAGTACCGCTTTGAGGTAGGACCTGCTCAGAGCTGCAGTACTTGGCTTCACAAGTGCTGATGGCTGTAGGTACAGTTGCAGCTCTGACCACTTTCTTTGGTTACTGGCAGTGAGAAAAAAAATTTCAAGCGTTGTAGATAGAATTCTTTTAAGTCAAAGGCCTCCCGTTGCTGAAGAAGTGGAATATTAATTTAATTCAATGTTTTTCTTTCAAAAATCAAGGTAGTAGATTAATAGAAATAATAGAAATAGAGACCCTAATTTATTCATCTTTTCCAGTCACCAAGGCAGTATCAAACAAGACTTTAAAATTCCATAAAAAATTTTTGGATCATTTTTTCAGTCTGCTTTTAGTATGCATTTCCTCTACAGAGGTGATAATAATCCTCATAAACAGCCTTTGTACTAGACTTCATCACCATAGAAGTTGAGAGTGTTCCTGGTGTCCAACTCGCTTGCTCAAAACTAGGTGTATTTTTTCTTAGCTTTTTCCCACTGACAGTAATTGCAAGAGCGATTGATGGCCATTTCCTGTGAGACAGACCATTGTCAAGTGTCTCTTTCCCTCCAGTAGTCTCTTAAAGTTTAGTATCTCTCTTTGCTTCTTCGTCCAAAGTCACGATTTCTAAGTCTCTCACAACTTCTGTCACGCTTCTAAGGACAAAAGTGATAAGCTGTTGGAACCTCAGTCCTAGGAGTGTCTCTTAGTGGCCAGCTCTGAAGTGCCGAGTGAGCTCCTGCTCATAAAGAATGTTTGAAATAGCCCTTGGTGTGGCTTGGCTTAGGCAGCGTGTGCTGCAAAGAGGTCCATTAATGCTGCCTGTTCCTCTGCCTCAGATTGTGTACAACCTCTTGTCGCTGCGCTTCAACAGCCGGATCCGTGTGAAGACGTACACCGATGAGCTGACGCCTGTCGAGTCAGCAGTGCCTGTGCACAAGGCAGCAAACTGGTATGAGAGAGAGGTGAGTGCTGGTAAGCTTGGGAGCGGAGTCGTTGAGGAGAGAGGCTGTATTTTCCCAATTAAAGTGATTCCCCAATGCCCTCAGGAAGAAAGAGAGAAGTAGCTAGAGTTTTCCCTAGCTGCTGTTTCGCAGTAGGAGATAAAACAGTGTTTGCTTTTGAATGAATTCCTGCGTCAGTTTTGCTGGCACTGTACAAAGCCAGGCATGTAACTGAAATCTTATGGACATAACACATGCAGTTTTTTGGGATTTTTTCAAATACAGTTCAAGTAACTTGGCTCCATTTCATTTAGGTTTGGGACATGTACGGTGTTTTCTTTGCCAACCACCCTGATCTAAGGCGAATCCTCACAGACTATGGGTTTGAGGGCCATCCATTCCGGAAGGACTTCCCACTCTCTGGTTATGTGGAGGTAGGAGATTTTGTCATGTCTAAAGTTACCAAGTCTTTCCAATGCTCTTTTCTGAGTTCCAGTACAAAGATGTCACTGCTTTACAATCACTTAACTGTATTCCAGAGGAGTTGTATAAATCTGCATCGAAATTTGAATTATTATTGTCCATAGTAAGGCAGCCTAAGGTTGGAGAAATTGAACAAATGTTATGTGCTGTATATCAAAGATACTTGTCAGGCAGAGAAAGTGCTTCTGCTTTCAGCACATTTTCCATTGAGATGGCTAGAAGAATAAAGGACTGAATCATTCTTGATTCAGCTGGAACTTTACTTTGTTGAGTGTTTGTAGGGCCAGATGATAAAACTCTGTTTAAACTGACTCTTTGTTTATCGTTTGCCTCTGTATGCCAACCACAGGTGAAAAGAGAGTGTTTGGTGTCTGTCTAGTTTCAAAGGGCTGCCCTGCAGAAGCAGGTGTATTTGGTGCAGTGTTACAACTGAGTTGAGTCTCAGAAGGAAACAGTGAAGTTCTGCCAAAAAGAGGCTATTTTAAGAAATAACAAAAATCCTGCAGGCAAGGATAAAGCAGCATCTCCTGAGCTGGGGTTCAGGGAGGATAATGCAAGCCAGTCAAAAGTGTCTGGTATTCACCTGCATTCCATCCTGGTTGTCTTCTTTTTGTCCCCTTGCTATGAGTATTACACTAAAAATTTGAACAACTAAAACCACACAAATGCCATATTATAAAGATTCATGAGTGTAGTCCTCAGCCATGCAGGCCCAGGATGGGCCATCTTATTTCTGTGACTCAGGAGAGATTCCAAATAACAAATTAAATGTGTTATTGCACGTAGACTTCATGTGGGCTGTTGGGGTGGGTGCTCCTAATTCTGGATGCATAGTCATGATATCTGAGGGCCACGGTGGCAAAGCAAAGAGGAGAGTTTTCTTGGACATTCCAGGCATCTCAATAGCATCTGGAGAACTCTTGTTTAGTAGTGAGGAGCTGTGGCAGAGAGGCCTGTGGGCTAGAAGTAGAGCTTCTGCAACAACAGAGGGTGGTCTGGGTCATTCCTGGGTCACTGTGCACAGCAGATAGCTGCAGGAGCAGGGTGAAAATGACTGGCCTGTGTCCTTTGTGCTGTTCCAGGTGCGGTATGATGATGAAGTCAAACGGGTGGTGGCAGAGCCTGTGGAGCTAGCTCAGGAATTTCGCAAGTTCGATCTGAATAGCCCCTGGGAGGCATTTCCTGCCCATCGGCCAGCTCCAGAAGCCCTGAAAATAGAAGCGGGAACCAAGAAAGAAGATGCCAAATAGCAGCAGAAGGAAGTGGATGTGCAGCACCATCCTTTCTGTTCTAATAAAGTATTTATAATAATAAAAATTGATATGAGATACTTGCCTGTTGTGATCTCGTGAATAATGTTTTCAAACTAGATGAAAAGCGCAAGGCCTGGGAATGCTAATTTACAATCCTTATGATCCAACTGGTAGAAGATTATCTGGTGCTTTCAATTGCAAAACGGAGGACTTGTCTTTTTGGTTTGCAAATTGAACAGAGTACAGGCATTGCCTGTGACCTAGTGTTTCCTGAACACTACTACTGCTAGCAGTCCCTGCAGGTAAAAATCAGGATCTGAACACTCCCTTGGAGACTGCAGTGACTTAGCTGTGGAGTTAGAGCAATGGGACAGCAGTTACTTAGCTCCAACATGAGTGTTGGGAGGCAAAAAGGCAAAGCCTGTGTAAATGATTCTAATACAGTTCCTCTCAGGAGAACACAAATGTACATGGGGCCAGATCAAAACAAGTATGGAAATCTCTATTGTTTCCATGGGAATTAGGTCCGTGCCTTTTCTCCCAACAGAAGGAGTTGCAGGTAACTTCTGATGTGACACTCCCTGAATCTGGCTTTTTCTTCACAATCAAGCAGTCTATTTTCTCCAGCATCTTCAGAGTATGCTTTTTTCCCTGCAGGCAAAAATACACCCCTCTGTCTCATAGACAAAAATCTTTGTCTTTTTGTCAGTATTCCAATTACTTCGAGCTCTATGATACAATAGCATTACCGCTTTCTTTTCTCTTGTGGAAAATCTCTTTTTTTTCCAAATAAGCTGGAAGAATGCTGTAGTTCAAGTCCACCCACCACCTGTTTGAATGGGATTGCATTACAAGAGTCATCAATTAATAATGTCCCTTGTCCTTGGTCCAGAAAACGCATAATGCTGTTCTGCCTCAGAAAGCTGACTGACTTCATTAAGGTCTGAAAGCTGTTGGATAAGAGAATTCATAAAATAATTCACAAGTGGTTTGTTAAGATTCCCTGAATCGCTACTTAGGCTTTTAAATTGTAAAAGCACTAATGAAAATAGGGGTCTGGGGCAGGTTAGGGCACAGGGTGGAAGAAGGGATACAGCAATAGTAAATTCAATTAAGAAAAAAATCCCTACATGCTGTGACTAGAATATGATCTCTCTTCAAGAATAAAGACTGAACTTCTACTGTATTCTAAGAATTTGGTTTCATATTTGTTTTTGCCCCAGCCTTGTAAGCATGGGCTGGTTAATTTTTTCTTTTAAATTTATTTTTAAAATTTTGTTTCCACTGCTGTGGCCAGCAGTGTTTGGAATGTGACTAAACAGTGTTCTCTGGTTAAAATAAATAGCATTTGCCACTCACCTTAGAAGTCTACAGCTCTACATGGGAAGAAGTGACCACAGATCAGCAAAAGTTTGGGGTTTTATACAATTCTTAGCTCCATTTTCGATCTGTCTCAAATCAAGCAGATTAAATAGGAAACAACCTTTTAGTTCGCGAGATGTTCCACAGCTGATTGTTTTCTTTTCAGTGGCTCTCACAGCATGCTGATGCTTATTGTGCAAGACAGAAAAGTTCCTGGTGCCACTTCTATCACCATGAAAATTCTTTATAAATCACATTTCCTCTCCATACTCTCCTTCATCCCAGGTTGCTTGAGACACCACACCAAGACTTATGATCTATGTGTTATAAAAAATACGTATTTCCCAGTATGGTAAGTCCGACTGATAGTAGCAGGAACATTAGGAAATTTGCCTTTTAAAATTAATGTTTCTGCAGAGGGACAATTTAATCGACATCAAGAAATGTCAGACATGGTGCCTGTCAAGTTAGACAATATGCAAGGTTTGCTCAAGAATGTGTGGACTGGAAAAGTAGCCAGCCCTGTGGGAATAGGCATTGGCTCCAGCAGGTCTTTAATGTGTGGAATAGGTGCAAGTAGACCTGAATCTCTTCTCATTAGTAAAGCCTGGGAGATCAGTAAGGCTGCAATTTACTCACCTAGGCTCATTATCCCAGGGCACAAAGGGTTGCACAGCCTCACAGAATATTTGTGTGCTCTGCTTCCTCCACTGCTCCTGAGCTCCAGAGGCCATTTTGCTCACTTTGGGCTCCTTGCTGCTGGTGGACAGCTGTTTCATGCTGGACGAGGCTATAGTCAATGTGGCCCAGCACAAAGCTGTCTTCCAAATCCTCTCTCCCTGCCTGTCACGTACTGACAGCTTCTGTCTGCCTGGGTTTGTTTGCCTGGGTTGGATTCCCCAACTGCAGGAGGATGTGGGATGAGATGGAAGTAATGTGTATACAGTGTATTGGCAGTGTATTGACAGAGTCAGGGTGTCCACCACCTCATGTGCAGTAGGTGCAGTGGGATGAGGCCCTCCCTGTCACTTTTATGCAGCTCATTACTCCTTTGAGCAGCAGATGCTGCTTACGAACTGAAACAAAAAGACAAGGAAAGCATCCTGGTAGGGACTGCAGCGCCATACCTGGAAAATACCAGTATTACAGAGGTCCTGTCTGGTTACAGTCAGTGCTTCGCTCCTGCTTCCCTCAAGGTTTTCTTACTTCTTCCACTCCAGTAACTCAAACTTCACCTTTTCTGGGAGCCACGTATATCCTTCTTCCTTCCCCTCTTTCTTCAACCTTCTTCCTTCCCTGAGCATCTGCTGAATAACCCCAGGCTGGGGAATAATCTCCCAAAGTTCTGGGTGAAGTGATTGAAGCAAGGGATTTCTTCAGTTCTGTAAGCAGAATTTCCCTTTTGTGAATATGCTATCTCCCTGAAGTCCTACTTCAAATAAACTTCCCTCCTGAAGAGGCTCTTCTGGTGCCCCACCTTGTGCCTCAATTGGCATCCAACCAGTTCCTGCAGTTTTTGACCCCTCTTCTCCTGTTCTCATTTCCCATGTTCCTGCTTCAAGAGGTCATGGTGAAAAAGAAGAAACCAGACAAGGTGTCCCTGCATAAACCTGGCTTGTGACACTTTGAAACTGTTCCAACAACAGATGGTATGGCCAGGGGAGTGCAGAGTGGTAGGGCTGTGCTCAGCTGTGAGTACCTGGCAAGGACAAAATCCTTCAGGAGGAGCAGGTGCGCTGCCTAACATTGCAGTTGTACATGCAGGCACTGTGCAGCTGTCAGAAACTCAGCCTTTTTTCTGTGCAATTATTACTGCTGTACAGACAGCTAAGGAACATGTTTATCATTTATAACTGCCTTTCTTTAGGGGATAGTGAGGTAGTTCTACAAAAATTCCCTAGCTCAAGGCTGCATCCACACTGATGCTTGTCCCTCATCTGCCACTGTGTCAGTCACCTGAGCACAGCCCCCAAGGTTCTTCTCTTCTCCCTCCCACCAACATGGCTGTCCTCCTCTAGGCACTTCAGCTGCAAGCTGTTCCTAGGAAATTCTCTGGGTGATGAAATCACATACAGCTCTCACAGATGTTGGCCGAAATCCTGTTGGGCAATCCTCTTCATGTCATGTGCTGCAAGTTAAAGGGAGGCTGTTTCATGGCCCACAAAACACAGAGGTTCACCCATAGTGGCTTCTGTACAAAGTCATGTGTACGCTGTGGCCTAAAAGGGACGCTGGCACAAAGCAGAATGCACATCAGTCTCACCACACAGATGGGCCCTAAGTGTCTGCCTCTTGGGTAGCTGGTGATCCAGTTTAATAAAAGAAGAAAGGCATGCAACTGAAGAGTAAGCAGCAGAAAATAATGAAAAATGAAAGCAGTGCAGTGTGGCTTGAAGATACCCAAGGCTATGACAGAAACACATGTCGTGCTCTGAATCCAAACTGAGGGGAATAGTGGCTCTGGATATTGTGGGCCCCCCGTGACTCTTCCATTATGTGCTGCTTCTCTTGGCTGGTGTGAGTCCAGGTATTGCCAGGTACAGCTACAGATCCTGAAAGTTCCAGAAGATTTGATCCTTTGCACACAGACAACTTACCAACCAGGACATCGTCCCAGCCCTTAGTACACTGTCTGGTGACAGTATGTCCTGGCTGATGTCCCCTAACTTGCTGAGTGAGTGATGTATTTCAGCTTTACTGTCTCTTTTCTAGGCAGACTTCTTTCTCCCTTTAACCTGAGACAGATGGTATTAGTCCTTATTTATATATATTACTATGTATTTATAAAACCCTGGCATCACATACTGTGCCATACAGAGTAGAAATACAGAAAACTTTGACTGGGGATTTGGCACGAATAAATGTGTAAAGATGTGTAGAGAACAGATACCTGCTGTAAAGTGAATCAAATGAAGTTTTGTCTATGTAATTTAGAATATCTAAGGCAGACTGTGCTCATTGTAACCCAAAAGTCCACTCACAGGAGAGGACAATAAGGTGCTAAAGCCTGAGCCGCTTGGATACTTGGTGCTTGTCAGGTCACGGTACTGAATTCTCCCTCCAGGGGGTTTGACACAGAACAAACCAGCAACATTTCTTTTGCTTGCTTGTATATTTTGGCTGCTATTCCCCTTCCATGAATCTGCAGTCTGCTAGCTTTATCTGTTTGTGACATTCCAGGATTGTTTTCAGATTTTTGAACCCAGGAAAAAGGAAAACTGAAAATGAAGCCAAGGAGGTGAGCAGAAGTGTCAACAGTATGTGACAGAGGCATTGTGCAGAGAGGGAGGGGACTAGGGGGTCCTCCCTTCTTAGGAGGTAAACTTATGTAGTGGAATTCCTTGCAACTAACAGTTTCCTAAAATCATTGCAGCAGAAAGTCAGTCTTTGAAAAGGAAGCCTAAATGATACTGCCAAAAACATCACAACAAAGTTTTCCAAGTTTCCAAAATACGATGGAAAATATCCTTCGGGGTCAGTTGCTTGAACTGCAAGCCCTTCCCAGGGCTGTGACCAAAAACACAGAAAGATGGATCCATTCCAAGAGAGGCTGCTGGGATCCGAAGCAGCACGGGAAGCCGCCCCAGCGCAGTGCTGTGGCTTCAGGCGCAGAGCGGGTGGCAGCTGCGCCGGCAGCGCTGCCATGGCCCAGGCACAGCTCAGCTCCTGGCTGCTCCTCTGTGTGTTTGCTGCATCCCAGAGGCTGACAGGTAGGGAGCACATCTGTTAGCGACACGGCTCCTTGGCAAGCCTTTGCACAGTGCCATTTGTGTGATGCTTTGCCGCTCCTTCAAATGTGGCATGAGGCCTCAAGCAGCTGCATTGGCACGGGAAGAGAGCTGGAGTCCAGCTGGGGGGATTTGCTGGTGGGAGCACTGGTACCTCCTTGCAGGTTGAAGACCTGCTGTGTTTCATGGCAAGGGGAGGATTCTCTTGGGTCTCCACTGAAAAAAAAATAATCTGCCGCAGTATTGTTTGTGGATTTTCTATATGCTTTTTGGGAAGCAAAACCCCACCCAAGCCTATTGAGTGATTAAATAAGCAAGGATATTCCCTTCCCCAGAGGATATTTATGTTATTATTTCAATATATTATTTGTTATGCTTTGTTAAGTTTTTCTCTACTCAAAAATCCACGACCACTGTGTGTGTATTTATGAGGCAGTTACTAATAACAGCAGTTTGGCACCTATTCAACAAATTCAGTGACTTTGCAGCCAGTCAGACTCAGGAGAGGGATCTGGGAACCTAGAGGATCGGTTACTAGAGACAAGATCAGCAAAGAAATTTTCAGATTATAAAATGCTTTCACCTGAGCTAAGAGCCTTGCTGGTACATCTGTGGAGGAGTAGGAAAGAGAAGCTACATTCCTGCTCACATTCCAAAGCCACAGCTGGCTTGGATCACAGAGCCAGCAGCTTGTGCAGAGAAACAAACCTCTGCAGCCTGCCGGCTGGCAGTGCACTTCTCCAGGCAGCTCGTATATTTCCCTGAAAAGGTCTAATCAAAAATGGAAATTTGGAAGTGTCTTTTGGTAGAAATCATCACACATGCATAGTACTAAATGATTTTTTTAGGTTTTATATGCACCTGCTGATTTTAACCCCGGAGTACTCAATGTAAATCCTCACTTTAAAAAAAAAAATATATATATATATAAAGTCTTCATCCATTTAAAAATGAAAAAAAAAAAGCGCCTCATAAATATATCAGAGAGCTTGCTATTTTATATGAGCTTTTCCTATTTAATGTTTCTTAACCTGAAGGATGAATCTGTAAGAGGTAGAAGAGGATCTTGGCTATGTCATGACACTGGTAACACAGAGGAAGGAGGGGATGCAGCCTCTCTCTCACAGTCCTGGACCAAGACTGCTTGTGTCTGCTTTTTCACACACACAAAAAGAGAAATAAAATAAATGCAGTTACAGTTAAAGCACCGTAAGTATTAGGAAGTGAAAATTGAATTAGGATTAATTTGAATTTTATATTAAAAAACTGCCATTCCTCTGTCCTCATATCCATTTTTCCCATATTACATGACATCACGTGTCCCAGCAAGTAATTAGCTGGACATCAAATGAGCCAGAATGGATCTGACAAGGTTTCTTTTATCCTCACACTCTACCACCAGCAGAAGGTTAATGAAGAAGTAGAAAACCAGGATAAGCATCAGTTTATGTTTCTAGCAGCAGCTTGAGGAGCCTCCTTTCATCGGACAGCATTACTTTCTCCAGCAAAACCTGCCAACCCACCAAACCCCATCCATCCAAACCCCATCCATTCTCAGTGTGAGAGGCTTCCTTGCTGCCTGTCGAAGCAGTGCCTTCACTGCTGCACGCTTTCGCTCTGTTGGCAGGACTAAGGGCCACGATATCCAAAACCTCTCCTCAACCACTGCTGCTTCTCTCGAAAAGCTTGTTTTGCTTATCAAAATCCTGTGGTCAGCATCTGTCGTATTTGGCAAGCTGAGTGGTAGCTCAGGAATGTTGAAGACGTTATTGACAATCAAATGGTAAAAAACCAGTAAACAGGAAGGTCTTGTGCTACCAAGCTCTGTCTGATGTCTTCCAGATGAACATCCTCACAGCGGCACCAACGCAGCCCGTCGTGGCCCAGAGGACGCCGGCATCATGTTAGAGGTCTCCTGAGCACTGGGGGCCCTGGGCCGAGGCACTGTTAGCGCCCATGCTCCCACCTGCCTGCACGTAAAAACTCACCTGTTCTGTTTGCTCTCATCCCTGATGGATTTCGGGAGCGATGCCCAGTGGCATTTGTGCTCCCCCCTCCCAACTGCGGGGCGCGGCCCAAGGGGGCTCTGCCCCACACCGCGGCACCTCACGGGGTGTCCGCGGTGGGACAAGGGACCGTCCCCGCTGCCCTTGGGGACAGTCCCCGCTGCCCTTGGGGACGGTCCCCGCTGGGAGCCGCTGCAGGCGGGGCTGCGGGGGGACCGCAGGGCGGGAGGCAAGATCTGCGCAGCTCCCACGGGGACACGAGGTGTGGGGCCGCTCAGAAGCGGGGAGTGGGGCTGGCAGAGGACACGGAGTGGGAGCGGGGCCGCCCCCGGGCGCGCCCGAGGCTTGGCAGCGCTGCGGAGGGCTGCGCTTCGCAGCGCGTTTGCGAGCGATGGAGCCGGGCTGGGCTGGCCCCGGCAGCGCCGCTCCTCTCTTCCAGATGCTCTGGGGAAGGCTGGATATCCAGGCCAACGGGACAATCCGGCTGCGGGATGAAGAGCTGGCCTCCCTACGCCCGGCACGGCGGTTCCTGCGGATTTTAGAGGAGGAAGTTCCCAAAACACCGGCAGAGATTGAGCAGCATCTGAGATATTATTCACTGACTGACACTCCCTTGCCTCCCACAGAGTTTGACCGTCTCCTTTTCACCAGTGTGTACAGTGCCTATCAGCTTCGCTCCATGCAGGGTCTGGATAAAACCCCCTGGATTGGCTTTTTCTCTCAGCTGGCTGATGAAATCTTTCGTGACCTGTGCAAGGGGCTCTGCCCTGCAAATACCACTCTCCTCCAGGTTTCCTGGCCTGGGAAGGAGAAGCCTTCACATTTCACGTCCCTGAAATATTTCTATCGCTCTAACTTGGCCAGGGCCAAGAGCGACACCTAATGAGGGAGCCCACCATAGGAAGGGACACACCTGGCTTCAGCTGCACCCTTGGCTGTTTTCAACGCTTCCCACAGTGTATACTTTGTATAAATATGCCACACCTTTTTGTCCTGCTTTCTGCACTGTGCTGGCAGCCCTCTCAGGATTTACGCACAAGCTTTTATTTTTAAATGAAAAAAGGACAAAATTGTAAAGTGCATTTCTCCCTTTTCTGTTTTTTTTTGCCAAGTGTGCTGTGCTGAAGGGGGCACTGCTATTTAGATGTCATATTGATCTTGACCACTGATGCTTAGGAGAGATGTCTTGGAAGTATTTTTCCAGGATATTATGTTGGTGTCATAGCTGACTTCATTTCAGATTATTCAGTTCACTATCCTTATATTCTCCCAGTGGTTTCAGGCAAATACAGGATCTTTTCTCCTCTCCAGTAGTAGCTACACAGGTTTTGCTGTGTTTCATATGCCACATATTTAATTTCATTTTTCTCCTCACGTGGCATATTTTATGTGTCAATAGCAATTTCCCATCCCATGTATTCATTTTTCTTTAAAAATCTGAAAATGTACGTATTCCATGAAGCTTTCTAGTATTTGCATATCATATTTACAAATATACACAGCTTTGTTTCAGTTATCATTTTGGAAAATACTTCCTGAAATCTCATTTAAATTCTAAAGAATGCTGACCTAGTTATTTCTTCAGCAGATTTTGCATCTCTTCTATGATTTTTTTTTTTTTTTTTTTTTTTTTTTTTTTTTTTTTTTTTGTACAGTCATGGCATTTTACAAGCCAAACACAATAAATACATAATGTCTATCCTCAAAATCAGAAATATAATTATTTTGTAGAAGGACATCATTAACATTTGTCTGTCATAAACACTGCAGAGTGGAATTAAATAAATGTAATTATGTTCTCAGGAGGGTTTTGATTTTTGTCCTTGTTGTTTCTACTAGATTTCCTGCTACCACTATAGGTACATCAATTTTGAACATTCATTGCATGTGCTGAGATGATGTGATCCATAATTCCCTTTCTATCAATATAATTTTTGCATGTTCAACAAAAGAGGCAAGTGTAACCTTCAAAGTGGGAGCTGCCAGCTTCTGACCTAGTTAATCTTATTCCAGGCCATTGTAGCCCAACAGACGGAGAGGAGAAATTGTAAGGCAGGAACAAGAAGCCTGCAAGCAAGATGCCACAGACAATGGTTTTAGAGGTCAACTTAGGGTTATGACAGTAGAAGATATATTTAAAGCAAGTTATTTTTTGCTGTATTTTTTTTTTTGTTTGTTTGTTTCATTTTGGTTTGTGCTTTGGGGTTCTTTTTGTTTGTCTTTTTTTTGTTTGTTTTTCATCCCAAAGGATATAGGAATTAAAATTTTATTTGAAGCAAAATTTTTTGTCTCACCTCATGTTCTATTATTCCTACGATGTTTTTTTACATACTTCCATACTTTACATACACCCTTTCACCAAATATGCCCCCAGTTTTTAATGTCTAGGACATGTACGGAGTGACAGAGGTAGTGAGTGGCTGCATTCAAGTCCAGTTTGAGCAGAGTATCATCAAAAAGCTGAGCAGAGATGGCACTAATCTTGCTGGAGAATGTACAGCCCAAGCCATAGGAATGAATGGAAAAAGTCTGAGCGGGTTGGTTTGTGACTCTGATGCCAACACACTGCTTTGAACTCAGGATTTTGTTAGGAGCAGTTTTAGAGCATTGCTGCCTGTTGAGTGGATTATAAAGTACACTGAAGTGATGTCATGAAGCTTTGCCCACTCTTACGATGATGCACTTTTGTGGTTTATGTATTTTTGGGATACAAACCAGGGCTTAGCTCAACCGAAACGGCACCAGTGGTGCTACGATGAAGCCTCCTGTGCTCTCACTACCTCCTCAGCGGATCCCGCCGCGCGCCCGTCTGTCGGGCCATAGGAACACAGCAGCGTCCTCTACACACTGTGTCCCCTACACAGGGTCCTCCTCTGCCACAGCAGCCTCCCCACAGGACAAACTCGGTGGAACTCGGTCGTACGACACCGCTGGAACACGGCTGATGCTGCAAACATCACCCCGCGGTTCCTTCGAGCCCACCTGCAGGAGGCTGTCAGTGCAGCACACGGTGGGCTAGCAGCACCCTTGTGCCCAAGGGGCTCATTTCTGGGGAAGGCAACGCCTCTGTGGACAGCAGCAGGGCTACACACAGTTAGTGTTATGAGCCTGCTCCTGACCCAGATCTTCAGGGATTTAAAAATTTATTTCTTATTCTTCTTACTTACCTTGCTTCTGGGCTTTCAGAGCATGGTCCATTCACAGGTCTGAGCCCTTATTTTTACTACAAGAAGCCTGCTCTTTTGTTTGTTTCTAAGTGTATTCTTTACATTAAATGGAAGCTGAGATTCTCAACCACGGCTGCTTGACTTTATCTACATCAGATAAAGAAAAGCACAAACCACTGTGAAACTTGAAATAAAATCAAAGGGGTACCAATGCTTCACACACACAAATGATTATAAAGAGTGTACACAGACAGACTGGCCCGGTAACACATCCTCAGCTCACACAATTACCATGCTTCTCTCTCACTTGGGTTGGTACCTCAGCCAGTGACAAGCACACAAGTCTCACAAAGCAGCATAAATTCCAAACAGAGAACATTCACATCTTTTGTATTTTTATTACATTCATTTTCATTACATTTATTCCCCCTCCCCCTCCCCCAATAAACAAGGAAAGTCACCCCACCCTTTACCCTCTGGATGCTGGACATCTGCAGCAACATGACTGTAGTAGTTCTCTGGTCCTCAGCATCTCACTACACTGCCCCACCCCTGCCCCAAAACTACCTCATGCTTTATGTTAAACACCAACACGGGACACACAGCTACAACCTGAAAGGCCTCTCTATGGATGAATGGCACACAGCAGGGGCCCTGCAGACAGGGCACAAGCGTTCAGTGTAAGGAAAGCACTGGACACATGACAGCATGCTCAAAGTAGAGGATGATATTCAGAGAAGCTATACCCAAGTTCATGGCATCTTGGCTCTTCTTATGCTCCTTTTCTTGCACATCTGCATTTAATTGTTTGACCCTTGAGGTGAGCTGGCACCTGGAAGCCACTTTGGCTGAGCCTCTGAATAGATGAGGAAGCCTGTGAAGGTGATGTACTTGCCGTGGTTGCTGTAGGCACCGTAGCCATCGTGCTGATGGCTGTAGAGCCAAACAGTGTCCCCGTACTGCAGAGGCAGCATGATGCTCTGGCTCTGCATCTCCCGCCTCTTGGAGTGGTTGTCATCATAGATCATGGCCTGCACCTCATTGTGGTTCTTCATCAGTTTCACTGACATAGTCTTAAAGGGCATTTTGCCAATGGTGAAGGAGAAATAGTATGCACCGGGTATACGACATGTGAAGATGCCAGTGGAGGAATTGAAATCCTTTCCAATATTCACGAACTCTGTATCAAATGTAATTGGCTCGTGCTGGGTTTGCTTCTCATCTGTCCCCAGGAGACTTTGTGAGCGGGCAACAGAAAATGCAGAGCGAGGGTCTTGTACCCTGTTTGGTTGGTCAGACAACACGTGTCGCTGTGAAGCTTCATTCTGCTCTCTGGGGAGCTGCTGAATTGAGTGAGGGTGTGGCCCAAGCTCTTGGGAGCTAAGAGCATTCTGGAAGAAGGCAGAAGTGTCTGGATAGATCAGGTAGCCATTGAAAGTTGTATAGGGGCCCACATTGCTGTAAAGAGCATACTTGGGATCTCCATGTAAACGCAGCCAAACGGTGTCCCCGTAGTCAAGCTGCAGCATGGCACTCTGGCTGGCCACCTTCCGTTCTTTGCGGTGATGTTCATCATACACAATTACCTGCACCTCATTCTTGTTTCTCATCAGCATGACAGACAAATTTTTCTTTGGGTATTTCCCTACGGTGAAGGAGAAGTAGTAGGCTCCTGGGATGCGGCAGCGGAACAATCCAGTCTTGGGGTCAAAATCATTGCCAATATTCACGTACACTTTGTCAAAGGTAATCACCATCTCAGAGCTCCCTTCCATGCTGCTGGTTCTGGCTACAGAGAAAGCAGAGCGAAATTCAGTACTGGTGTCTGCTGGGAAGCCATCTGTAGGGAGAATAATTATGCAGCAGAGGAGGCCAAAGATGATCTGAATGTTCAGTGTCATCATTGTATCTGGAAGAAAAAAGAAGCATATTTTAGCAGGAATCGCATAAATTCACAGCTCATACACCAGTTGAAATCCAGACCTGAATATTGCTATATAAACATGAAGATCTATGTCCAAATATTGAGAAATTTCCAGTGCGGTCTCTGAGCAGTATATGGGACCACACCATAGTTCACATCCCAGCACCACTTTTATATTTTTCTTGTGAGAGCTAGACCTTTTTTACCCTGTACACATGAAAAAAAAAAGCATCTTCTCCTTTGAAAGCCTGACTATCCTACAGCTTGTCTGCAAAACACCATGTTGCTCACACTGCAGAGGGATCTCAGAGCCTGCTGGGGATTTGCCAGAGCTCCCTTTTGTTGTGTCTTTTTTTATTTGTAAGACCAAGGATGAAACAAAGCCCTACACAAACCCTGTATTATACAACTGAGACACAGCTGAAGGGCAGGGAGAAGGGGACATATACTCCAGAGATTCCCATGCAGATGCCATTGCCTCGCAGGGCAGTAGCTGTTTCACAGGATCTGGAAGCTGGAACTCAAGTCAGTTGTTAGATCCCATTATTCCAACATGAATCTGTAAAAAGTATAAAGAAATATGAAGAAGAAGGAATGATTAGGGAAGGGAGACAATGGAGAAAATTACTGAAATAATAATAAAAAAAAAAGAAGGATAACAAAATGGTAAGTAAAGTCTCCAAAAGTGTACAATTCCAAGAGAGAACTGAAATACCAAAAATGAGGACACAACTCTCTAAATGGATAACAGACCAGACATAAAATTTTTGACCCCTAAAAGAGTTAGAAGCTACTAGGATTTTCTGCTTCTCTTTTCTATTTTTTTCTTTCTTGGACTGAGGCCAAAAATTATCTATTAGTGCTTTCAGACTGGAAACAAAACTGCCAGTCATTCCAGTGAGAAGCTTCTCTTTCTGTCACCTCTCTGTGCTTATTAAATTATCATTCAGGCTAGGAGGCAACTGCCTGGTTTGCAGTCTGCTCCATCTGTCACCCCAAAACTGGTGCCTTGCCAGCCTGCAAACAATGAATTCACAGACCAGAACAGAAGCAAAACATGCAACTCATTGGGGAGGAGGGTTGAAGACAAATCCTGTGCTAAAAAAGGATAAAGGGGTAAATACTTGAATCATCTGAGATGGCCTAGTAACAGAAGTAAAGCAGACAGAATGCACAAAGACTTTGAGGTGGCAATGGGATCCTGCTTTGGCAAGATGTGATACCTAGAATCAATCACCAGCAGGAATTTAGTTTGATCCCTGCTCTTTCACACTTGAGAATAAAACTGAAATCTGAGGTGCAGCTTTAATACCTAAGAACCCAAGAAAAAATTAGATTCTTAATTACATGAAAACAGCAAAGACTAAAAGAAATATCCATCCATGTCCCAATTTTACCTTAGATCACTTCTCTCACAGACATCTGTAGCAGGGCACTCAGCCTAAGCAGGCTTATAAGTTTGTCAGTGAAGGGCTGAGCAAGGAGAGTTTGCTGTTCAGTGGAGCAAGGACGGGCAGCTGATCAGTGATAACACTGAGCAAGGATAACTGAGTGATAACACTGAGCAAGGATAACACTGCTGTTTCTTAGTGCTGAAGAATGCTGAGACCAGCTTGACCGAACTCTCACCCCCACCACAAGGACATGCAAGACTGAGGCTCCCTGACTGAGGCTGGGAGCAGCAAGGATGTGCAGGTCCTGATTTGGAAGTGAGGGTCAGAAGTGTTGAAGAGAAGAAACTAAAAAGCTGCCAACACATATTTCAGTAGAAAATATATTTAGTTGAGTAAACCTGAGAACACATGATCTAAAAAATGCCTATTTTGAATGCATATTAAAGTCAATCACTTTATACTGTAAAAGGCCAGCGTTACTTTTGCACAGAAAAGATTTCTAGCATACCTCCCTAAGGTATGTGTGAAGTTCCTTCTCTTCACTGGGGACATTCTCAAGGTTATTCCTTGAGGCTGAATGAAAGAGATTTTCCCAGTTGTTGGTGTGGGTAAGCAACATCAATCTCTGCTTAACAATTATTCTGCTACCTTGAATGTAATTGCTTTAATATAATTGCTTCAAAAACAGTGCACTAAATCAGTAGCAATAGCAATCCATACTGTGTAGTAAATAATTCTTATTAAGCTTTTTATTTCCCTAATCATTATTGCAATACATTTAAATAAATGATTAACTTTATTTATACAAATATATCTGATTTGCTATCCTTAATTTTGCAGGACGGAATTGTATAAAAGTTCAATTGCACTTGCATAACTCTTTAGACATAAACCAGTGACTAAGTCTGGGGCTAAGATTGTATCCAGCTGTACCTCTGCTCCTCTCTCAGAGAGAATTTAGAAAGTAAGGGAGTAATTTCTGTACCTTGTGGCTTTTGTTTGTGAAGGGAGAGCTTCTCTAATAAACTTGTCTGAAGCTCCCATTCTGCCTGCGACATCTCAGTATTTTCCTCCCTGAAATTAGATTGTTTTTCCTGACCTAGCTTGCTCCACCAGGCCACCATGGGCTGCACTGAAGGTTGCTGAAAGAGCTGACTGGTGTTATTTTGAGACCACTCACCTTTGAAAGGTGATGGAGATCAGAGGAGGTGGCTGGAGAAAGGCTGAAAATGTGGCACACATTTTCAGAAAGGACAAGTGACACTACCTGCAAAACTACAGGGTGGTTGACCAGTTAACCCCTCACTTTGGTCCCTGGGAAAATCATGGAATGTTCTTCTTAGAACATCTTTCTAGTCAAAGGACATGAAACTTAGCACATGTTATTTAACTGAGCATGGACTAATCAAACTGATTGCCTTCTTGTGGGAAAAGATCAATGAATGACACCTGCATTTTAGCAAGGCTTTTGTTTCAGCATCCCAAAGCATTCCTCTATCCAAATTGCGACGTGGACTACTAGAAAAGTGAAAAACTGACTGGATTATCAGGCTTGAGAGCTAATGTTTAATTTCAGATGACCTCTTCAATATTATTTATCATCGTCCTGAGAAGCAGAAAGAAAACCCACCGATCAAGACTGCAGATGATACCAAAACAGATGGTTGACCAATATACTTGAAGGCACAGATGCTGCTCAGAGGGATCAAAACAGTCTGGTGGAATGGACTGAAAAGAAATTCAATGACAATAAATGCAAAATACTGTACCTGGATGACTGGCCTGTGTGTTGGTACAGACTGGTGACTGACTGGTTGGGAATCTATCTGAAAGGGATCTGAAAAGGATCTAGGGGTCCAGGAGAACAGCAATTTGTACCTGAGATAGCACTGTGCCCTGCAGGCACTGAAGGCTTAGAGGACTCTGGGGTGCAGAACAGAACACAGCCAGGAACCACAGATTGTGATTATTCCTCTCTAACTGGCACTTCTTGTCCTCCAGAAGAGGGCAGAAAAGATGGCTGAGGTTTGAAGCACCTGCCTGGCAAGGAGAGGCTGATTGAACTGGGCTGGTTTAGCATGGAAAAGAGAAAACTTTTGGGGGGGATCTAGTAGCAGCCTTCCAGTGGTTCCTGACTGTGCAAGGTATTGCCCTGATGAGCATGGTGGAAGAATAACAGACGATGGTCATAAAATCCAAAGGGGAAGACTCAGACTAGACAAAAGCAAACTAAGTCCATGATGAGGCAACTAAGAATGTAAAAGTTTGCTCAAAGAGATTGCTATTTCTCCATCCTTGGAAGTTTACAAACAAGACTGGATTAAGCTGAGAGCAACCTCATCTGCATTCAGCATTGACCCTGCTTTCAGCAGGAAACTGACTAGAGATTTCCCAAATCATGATTCCTGATTCTGTAACTGAATCCCATAGCTACTGCCTTCTCACAGTTACAATTCACTTCCTAACAACCCTAGCCATGGCACTTGCATGGAATTAACCAGCTAACAGCAGGTCTAACAGAGAGATTATTTTCCATCCAGCAAATTGAAGCATTTTCAATGAAACTATTAATCCATAGCTAAGTGTCACATCTGCTTCCATGCTATCTTTATTTTTCCTTACTTTGTAGTTTATGCATTCCTCAGGGCAATGACTGTCTCTTTTCCCATATCTGTACAGCATTTGGCTACTGCTGCCATTTAAACAATATAAATAGACCCTAATATCCCATCAAGAACTAAATCCCAAACTGTCACACTTGTGAGCTCAGCTTCTGGTTCAGCAGTATTATTTTTGCAGAGTGCTATATCTAGCATGGCAGGTTCATTCCAGCTTTCAGCTTAGAAAACCAAGCCCTAAAGGCAAACTTGTAAGGGTTATTAGATGTTCCTGACTCATACTCATCCATTGTTATTCCAGTGATCACCATGGTGGGGCTGCATGGAGAACCAGGATGACTGTGACACGGCTGCACGCTCTTGAGACAACAAATGACAGGAAAGGATTTGGCATTTGCATTTTAGCAACAAGCCTGCTTCTCTGAAATGCTGCCTGTGCTCCAGACCTTGTTCAGCATATCCAGGAGTCAGGGGGGATACTGAAAGCACATGACTGATGGCCAGAAAGACAAAACAGACAAAGCTTAATAAAGTGTGTAGTGAATCTGACCTTACAATCCTTCAAATGACCACTATCTTTGTTTCTGTTTGAAAGCTAATTTCTCTGTAATAAGGTCACTTATTAAACGTTGGATCACTCAGTACAGTTACAAAGACCCTCTGCTGCTGCTGTCCCTTATTTATCAGCTCTTTCCAAAAGCAAGTCATTTAAACAAGGCAGTTAATTATGCTGTGCTTCCATTAGCAAGTTGTTTCCTTGACAGCTCCCACTCACCGCTTTCAGCACTATTTAGGTTCTTTTAAAAATAATTTAGAAAGTATCTAATAACTGCCTCTCACACTAAATCAGTCTAAGAATAATTTGCCAATCATTAAGAAGACACATCCAGCTACAGGGGTGCCATAAACAGAGGCAACTCGTGACAGCTTTTGGACTTGAGTTACTGTCATAGTAATTCTGGAAGATAAAGCTGCCAGAATGCCCTGTTCCTCCCCCAGAAAATTGCTTCTGGTGCCCAAGTCTCTTTTACTGGTATAGTTTTCTTCTGGTAGGGAAGACACAGCACTGGGGATGTGAAGCTGACCATGGACACTGTGGCATCAGCCTTGAGTTCATGCTATGATTGAAGCTTTAGAAGACACAGGCTAGAGAAGGCAAGTGGGTCTTCAGCATGTGGCAGCTGTGTTATTCTCATGACATTTACGCATGAATCAGGGCTCTTTGTCCCCTACCCTGCCATTCCTTATTGTCCCAACACCACAGAAGCATGGAATGAAGCTAAGCAGACCCAAGGGTTAAACTAGGTAGGGTACTGCTTTTACTTTAGGCAGTACCAGCAGGGACAGCAGCCAAGGAGAAGTCAAGAAACTAATTTTGGAAGAGGAGGCACAAAACACACGATGCAGCTAAACAATTCTCAAAGACACTGGCATTAAATTAGTGACCTGAAAAGAAGGGGCTAAAGTGGTACTGACTCACATAGTAGAACAAGAGTAGCAAAACTTTCTTGAAAAAAAAAAGTCAGAATTCACCATTTTCATGACCCAGGAAATTTTAATAGCTTTGCGTTTGCTGGAGGTGATTTTTCTGTCCTGGAACAGAATCAATCCACCAGTGAAAAGACAATTAATTTCACTCTTCTATTGAGACACATGGATCTACAAAAGGACATTCAACAATAGAAAGGTCACCCCATTTCTACACTTGCAGGACAGACCTACTTTTGAAACCCACAAGGGTTTTCTTTTTATTCCAAAATATTAATTATCCAGATTCCCTAGTCCTACCTTATGCAAGACTCCTTTAATTTCAGTGGGAGTTTTGCCAGGAATATTGCTGAAGAATGAGATATGAAACAAAATTGAAGCAGTACAGTTGGATCAGCTGTTACTAAAAGGTTTTTTAAATCCTGTAAGCTGCAAGAGCAAAGCTCTGTTCGCCCTAGCTCTCACCCTAATATTTAAGGACAGCTGCAAATGTTTCAATTATTTGAATCAGTGAAAGCCTGTGTAATGAACATCCTTCTTGGACTATAGTTAGCAAGATTTCTTTTCCCAAGATACCACATACTGTCTGTTCCACTCATCCAACATAGATTAAGAGCATCAGATAATGATGCAAATGCATCACTTCTTCCAACATCAAAGAGAGATTAATTGCAGCACAACCTAAAAAGCAAAATCTGTATAAAAGTACACGAGTAACAAAATCAGTGATTTGCTTATTGCTTTGACCTTTCTCTGCTTTTGATGAATATGTGGTGGGGTTTTTTTTGTTGGTTTTTTTTTGTGTTTTTTTGGTTTTTTTTTAATTTATTTTTTTAACTCTGGCACAATCCTGGGAGGTAAAACATTGTCTGAAGCATTCAAGATGCCTTTTGGAAACTATATGTCATGCCCCCTCTGTCAGGGGAGAGTCCTTTAATATAATAAACCAGCTTCTGTGTACTCAAAGATCTGTGGAGAAGCAAAAATTATTCTAAAGTGCCTCAAATCCAGCCATATTTAGGAAAAGGAAATTGAGAGACTTTTTTTTTTTTTTTGCAGAAGCCACTACTGTTACCCTGCATTTTAGAATATTATTAAACTTGCTATTTCAGCTGAAGCCTTAACAACTGTTTAAACTAAAGTGATATTATGTGAAATGATGTAAATTCACTGAACAAAATGAAAACATTATAGTTCTGACATTAAGATTTTTCTTCTTTAACATACTTTAAGAAAAATTTTTATACACATTTGAAGTGCCAGGGTGACCTGCCTTTTTGGCTACCATTATATTTAAAAATGTATTAATTTAGAAAAATGGTGGTTTAATATAGAACATGGCTGAATAAATCCTAGGCGGGAGGAAGGAGTTATTCCAGCAAACTAATGCTTTAAGATGTAATTTTTTACATCCTTTTCTAAATGAACACATTGCACAAATCCCACTCTCCACCATGTACACACTACTCAAGAAAACAGGACTAAAACTTCAAAGCAAAGAAACATACACTAACACTGGCCAGAAGTGGAAGAACAGAAAACATTGCTAAAACATTAGAGTTTAAACTGTAGCTCATAAAATGTGGTGAATACTGTAAAGCTGTTTTGCACATGCAGTTAAACCAACTGTTTATGAGCAATCATTGAACTGGCACCAGCAATAAAAAGTGAAAAAACCTGGCCATTGATGGGAGGGAGTTCAGTGACAAACAGCTTCTGTGAAAGCAGAGGCCAGAGGAGACTGGAAACCACATCTTGAGAAAACCAGAAGTCTGTTGCTGTGCAGTGTTTATTTAACACTGCTACCTTTAAACATAAAACACAGAAACCATTTCAACAGTTGGAATTTTCACATGGATCCCATTACAGTAATGCCAAAGTTAAACCATCTATTTTCTCACCTCCAAACATAATTTTCTTTTTCAACCTGGTTTATGTGTGCATTTCTTTTTCCTGGAGTGCACAAGAGATGCTGAGACTGTGGAATAAGGCTTTATTGGAGTATTTCATCTCTCCAAGCAGGAATGATATTGCTATACCACAAGGCAGATCACACTGATACAAAAGGTTAACAAAGAGTCTGGCCAGGAATACCACGAGGTATTTTAATAGGCAGAAGAAAGTATCTGACACTTTGGCAGTGAATACCATAAAGACCTCGGTTAAGAGAGTGAGAGAGGAAGCCCTCCCCCAAAGGCAGACTGCACACTGCAATCAAGTTCTAGAGAGAGAGGACTCAGAGGATGGAGCAGAGGGCAATTTCCTTGTCCCAGGTGGCTGGGCTAGAAGCCATGTAGCATGAGGGCATTCCCACAAAAGTCCTGGGGTTTTTTCTTTTTTTGCCTGTGAGGGAAAAAACATATGAAGCAAAAGGATACTGTCAGAGAGATTGTACCAGCAACAGACCTACTGGGGTGACAGACACTTTTATGAGAAAAAATGCTGAGTACAAGCAGTGCAATTCAGGCCATTCAAATGTGAAACTATTCTTTAAAAATGAACAAAATTTATTTACAGGGTTTTAATTTTAAACTTCTCCCTTGGCTTAAGACACTTAATATGATAGATACGGATATTAAAGGAGGAGGGCTTATTAGAGGAGGGCTACAAAGATAACCAGAGAGCTGGAGCACCTCTTATTTGAAGATTAGCTGAGAGTTGGATTTGTTCAGTTTAGAGAAGGCCTCAGGGTGACCTTATTGCAGCCTTCCAGTACCTAGGGGGCTACAAGAGAGCAGAAGATGGACTTGTCACAAGGGTGTGTAGTGACAGAACAAGTGGGAATGGCTTTAAACTGAAAGAGGGTAGGTTTGGATTAGATATTTAGAAAAGGATCTTTGCTGTGAGGGTGGTGAAGCATGGAACAGGCTGCCCAGAGAGTTGTGGATGTCTCATCCCTGGAAGTGCTCAAGGCCAGGTTGGATGTGTCTTTGAGGCAGCCTGGTCCAGTGGAAGGTGTCCCTGCCCATTGCAGGGATCATTTAGCTGTAACTAAATGATCTCCAAGGTCCCTTCCAACCCAAACCATTGCATGATTCTATGAAATAAAATGGTTTTATTTTATCATCTGAGGAAACTAGAATGAATGAACAAGCAGTATCCAGTTAGTGCCATAGCAGTGCTATGCTAGGAGAAGGTGAAGGGGAAGGTAATAACTATACAAATGAGAGAGTTTTAAGAGGCAATGAGGAAGAAGATTTAGAAGTGTTTATGAAAGACTTTTCTATGTTGGAGACAAAAAATGGGAACCTAACAAAAATGAAGATGGCTTCGGCATCCCAGACTACTGCTGTAATTTTTCTCTCTTAGTAAGACTTTGTAAAGGGAAAAGGGAAATAATTTTTCCCAATAATGTATGAAGCATAGGGACTTTAAAGGGTTCATACAGAATAAAAAACTGTTTGGACAGCCCCACTGGTCACAAGCTTATTAAGGCTTTCCTGAAGTGGCAGGATAGTTCAAATCCTTAGGGACATTTAATAAATAAATAAGTAAATAAGTAAATAAGTAAATAAATAAATAAATAAATAAATCTCTCCTTTAAACGCAACTGGGTAAGCTGAGCTGCAAGTGACAAAGTGGAAACACTAAGTAGGCAGAATGACACCACAATCAGTACTCTGGAATCAACTCCAATTCTACCCCCTTTATTTCTTCTGTTTTATTGTTACATATCATAGCTTTTTCTAGAAGTTTTTCTACACTATTTCCTTCCAGTAAAATAAAGTTTTTCTCTCAGGAAAATCTCCACTCCCTCTGCTAACAAATGAAAGCCCAGCAACGGTTCAGAGACCATCAGTAGGTGTTTACTACAGGTAAATATACCGACAGTATAGGCACATATTTGACTGTTTTTGAACCACACCTTCCTCTATGGACCTAAGCAAGAGTTTGCTTCAGTGCAGCTGAATTAATATTTTCATCCTCCAATCATGCTCACCAGAAGAGGAGGTTTCTGGGCTATTCTCAGAGTTGATGCTGTATTTGTCAATGATTTTTAAATCTTTAGTTGTAACAAATACTTAGAGACGTTAAAGTAAGGGTCATCAAGGTGAGACTAAATATTCCAGTTAAACACAGGCTGTACAGTCTTTCTTTCCTGTTCCCTGTTGCCTTCCACTTCCATTCCCATTCCCAGTCATCCAGCAGAATGCCATGGCATCATTAGTTGGGGCAAAATCTCACAGTGATTTATGTTCATCTCTCATTTTCTTACTAAGAACAAAACCAACTGTCAAGAGTAGGTTTATTTGAACAGGAACTAATAGGAACCCGTGGAACCTGAGCCCCACAAAGATGTAGCAAATAGGAAAGCAATTCTGACTGTCTGTACATTACAGAAATTGCAACTTCTGTATTACAACTTCCTGTTGAAGACTGTTGTCCTGGAAATTGTGATGATATTATAAGAGATACTGGAATCTGTGGTGTGCTCTCAAGGCTTATTTATTGTCCTCTCTGTAATGGTTTTATGTCCTCAATTTTCTTTCTGTGAGTTTGTGCTCTGCACTTTGTATCAGACAATATATGATTTTTATTTAACTGCAATGTAAGGTCCTAATCAAAGCAAGAACAAGTTTTAGATGTTTCTTTTCTGTTTTCTTTCATAGATGCATAGCCTCTCTCTCTTTTTCTCACTTCAGTGGGCAAATAATCATCATTTTTTTTCCGGGAACTGTGCACCTGCAGGAGTTGTTTTCAGACCCTTCCCCCACTCACTGGAATGCTGCCCTCCAGTCATTTCTCTAAGACCTGCCACATCACCCACCCGAGTAAAAGCTAGAGGGAATGTGTTGGTTCTTGCTGGTTAATCACCAAATCTCAAGCTAGGGTAAACCTGTGGAGTCCAGAAGTGGTCCCCTATGGGAACTAATGGATAGCTGAGTGCCAGCTAGGATTACACGCCATGACAGCAAAAAACATTTTGTTTCATCATTATGTTTGAACTCACTGTCTGCTATGAGCTGATTTAGCAATCCAAAAATTTTCACAATTGGATAAATCAGGTTTCCATCCTGACTACCTGCAGTTAACAGAAAACTTTCAGAAAGGATGAGATTAATTTTACTTTGCTTGTTAAACCAATGTTAATGCTGTTTTATCAATGGAAAGATGACTTTGGTCATTTTATCAATCAAAGGCAACAGAACAATATACTTTGAGAAAATGTCAAATGTTACTGACTATTGTTTTCTGACAGCAGGCTTTGCAAATTCATCTTAAAAAAAAACTCTCCATGTACTGGGGCATTTTCCTACAGGAATGCTTTCCTTGTGAGTTATTTAGCTTGTCTTGACAGGTAAGTCAGGAAAACATGCTGTCTTTTAACATCTGCCATCACACTCAGCCAAAAACCCACATTCATTTCTTTTCATGCCCTGCTGTTTCATTACTGTAAGGAAGCTCAGAGAACATTGAACTGCACTGCAGTGCTGCTCTACACTTGTCAACGTGCAGCAACATCTCAATTTGGAAATTCACTGAGCTCCGGTTTAGTGAAGAAGGTGATAAAAAGCATTATGATCCATGTATTCTTTTATCTCTGCTCTGGTGCTTTCATTTCTGCCCCTCCTTCTGCCAGGTCAGGGCACAGACCTGGAACAGCACCATGTGCTCAGTATTATTCCAGAATGAAAATTCTGTGTGGGGAAAAAGGGGTGTCAGTAAAGAGCCCACATATGCTAATGAGTCTTTTTTCTGGTCCTGTTCTCCAACTGTCCAGCTGGATCATGGAATCATTTGGGTTGGAAAAGACCTTGAAGATCACCTAGTTCCAACCCTCTGCCATGGGCAGGAACACCTTCCATTAGACCAGGCTGCTCAGAGTCCCATCCAATCTGGCCTGGAGCACTTCCAAGGATGGACATTCACAACCTCTCTGGGCAACCCATTCCAGGGCTTCATCACCCTCACAGGAAAGAATTTCTTCCAATTATCCATCATAATCCTGTTGCTTTTGCATCCAGTGAATTAGTAGACAGATCAAGAAACAATCATTGAAAGAATAATTACTGCCTGGGACTACCCTAATTTTTGTCACCAGACAGTTGAGATACCTTGAGATAGAGACTTCCCCTGGTATGGAACAGAAGTTCTTGATGAACACTAAAAGCAATTGATATTGAAGGTCACTATATGTATTGAAGAATTTCAATAAATCAGGTTTATCCAGTACTTGGTCCACTAGCACTCTTTCTTTTATATCTACAGATAGACAATTAAAAGGAGCAAAGTAAATAAGTGGGGTTAGTAATGGTTGTGCTTATTAATAGACTTTCACAACCACCAATATGTAATTCCCTATTTTCAGTGGTCTTATCTGCCAAATCACTTGTGACCAGACCTCTTTGAGGAAGATCTATAGACAGCTGGAACCTGAGCTCTTTCAATTCTTTAGCCATTTTACTAGCAGTTACTTCTAAGAAGGCTATGGCTGTTGCAAATGAGACAAGCCAAGTCTGTGAATTGATATTTGGTATCTTCAGGAAAACCAACCACAGTTTCTGCTTCTACTTTTAAAACACTTAAAACACAGTTTCTGCCTCCACTTTTAAAACAACAGTATATTTTGGTCCATTGATTTAATCAACTTGTCATCCTTTTCAACAGGGAACTGTGAAGTTCCTCCCCAACACCCTGCATAAGTCAAGTTTTCACTTCACAAGTTTTTGAACCTGGATTTTTCTGTGCCAATCTGACACAGAGGTGCTGCCGCCTACAAGGCAGAATCTACGGCCCTGGATGGAGGGACAGAGAGAAGCATTCCTGAACAACGCCCTCACAACACACATACCTTTACAAGGCTTTCCCACTATCTCCTTCCTAGCTTTATATTGCTTCCAGCATTTAAAAAACACCCGTGCCCTCATCATGGCAGCAGAAATGCTTGTGTGGCTATTTCTGTATGGCTCCATCTGCACTGGGGAGCTGCTGGTAAAAGGCTTCGGCATTGCTGTCAGAAAGTGCTGCTGGACACTGCTGCTCACTCACCAGCTCAGTGCCTGTCAAGTGCTCACAGACTCCTGGCTCATCTTCGTCACCAGCCAGTTTCCTCCCAGGCAAAACTGCCTTTGACAGCTTGAAGCTGATGCCTCTGATTTTGCTTGCAGCAGAAGAATTTTGTTAAAATACTGAAATAACAAGCGCAGCAATGCATTGGCAGGTTTTACCTGACTTTTCGATTCTAGTTGGACATAATATAAAGAGCGTGAAGGATATGGCTGCTCTAAACCCTGCTATGCAGATGCTTCATTTAAATCAGGCTTGGATATCATTTGTGTTAAACAAACAGCTCATACTGAAAGAAGGGCCATTTGCAACAGCCTACACAACTTCCTCACAGCTACACTGAGAAATTCCAGTCATGAACCCTAAACCTAAACATTCATATTCAGTTCATATTTCAAGACAGTGCTTCCTCTATACAGGTTCTTTCAGTCCCTTACCTTCCTTGTAGCTACTTCTGTCTAACACCTTTCCTTTTCAAGATAATTATCAACATTTTCCACCAGGAGAAACATTTACCATCTGCAGAACCCCCTCCAGCATGTTCAGTATTTTTTGCACAGTCTGTCTTAGATTTCCTCACAAGTTTCCTGGAGAATAACCCCCTCAACTTGCTGTCTTCTAATAGTAAAATTAGCATTTTAAAACATTAGCTACATTTGCTTTATCTCCTTCCAGAACTACCTTGTTCCAAAGCTAATTTTCCTTTAGCACTGGATTCCAGTAAGCCTCCTTTTGGATACCCTTTGTGTCTCTCAAATAAAGACTGCTTCATACACTCCTCTGAGAAGTAAAGACAGTAAAAGCAAGGACAGGAAAAGGAATGATGAAATAAACTCTGGCAAAGCAGTACAAGCTGATGTCAAGCACTGCTCAGTCCTTGGGTGGAAGGGATGTGAATTAGCTTTGAAATATCTGGGGCATCAAGTGACTGCTTTTCTAGGCATATAATTATTTTTTCTCAAGGTATACCAGCAGTAATGGAAGATAGGGGGTGGGGGAAAATCCATCACAGCTTATCTAGTGTCATGGTTTGTGCTCATATGTCCCAGAGTAAATAAAAAATTAGGATTTCCATCAATTTATGGATAATTCCAGTGTAAGAGTGTTTAAATTACAAGAGATTATTATGCTAATATGTTCACTGAGCAACTGAGCTAACTTTTCAGTAGCCATGAAAACAGGCTACTGAAAAGTGCAGCCTAACTCTTCATTTTCTCCTTGTCTTGTTCATTCAACAGAGATTGTTTACAGCAGTTGCTTTGCAGCCTTTCAGTCCTAGAGAGTACCTGTTTTCACAGAAAAAAAATTCCCTATTGGTGCTTGGTATAAAAACACTTCCACTCCTCCCAGTATGTCTTTAACTTCTCTAAGAGCTTTTCTTTTTGTCTGAGTGAAAAGGTCTAAAGCCTGAGGAGAGGGAAAAATCCCTGTCCCTTTGGAGGATTAAAAAATTATTTGTTTGGACTCAGAATGTGTTCTATTCAGGATCTTATGTGCAGCCCACCACTTCAGCACCCGAAAGTGTTGATCATTGCTCTCTTTTTTCTTTCTTTCACAGAGAACCAGGATTTTTCACTATGCACAGGGGACTGTCTGTTCCATTTATATTAAACAATATATGTTGAACCACAAATACTACAGGACCTAGATTTTCTCTCCCTGGATAATTGCCTAAAAATATAAATCACAGGACTATGATTTATTTTATTCCTATTCTGAATTCCATTATTTAAATTTATTTTACTTCTAAAAACCATTTTTTGGACTATAGCCTTTCATTCAAAGAATAAAATATTAGAAGAGTAATTCAAGGAATAAAATACTAGAAGAGTCTGTATTTTCAGTTCAGATAATTTTACTAACTTCTAATCGTGATTAATATTTCTTTTTCTATAGCATTGTTTTCAGCATTCATAAGCTCATTCAAGCATCTGCTCCTGGGAAATAAGAATTTCCCTTGTCTTCCAAAAAGAGAGACCTCTTCTGAATTCTAGTAAGCTCTTAGTCTTATTTCAGGCTGTTTTTAGAAAGAGCTGGTCTGTGGTCTTGGTGCCTCTGGATAGCAGATAAACATCAGAACAGGGCCAGCAGACTTCTTTTATTTCATCCACATGAAATGATCACCTTCATAAAATGATAGAAGAATGGTCTAGAGAAGAACTTAAGACATTAAACAGTCCAAGGTGCTTTCCCATTATAGGATCACCAGCCTTATTTGATTCTTCACAGATCATTGTCTAACCTGTTCTTAAAATGTCTTTCAGAACCTCCCTATATCAAATATTTGACTGTTTTTATTATTAGGTCATAGAAAATGATTCTTGTAGTTCAAAATAATCATCCTTTCTGCTGCTTCTTGCTTTCTGTGCCATCCACCATGAGCCAAAATAAAAGATTATTCCATCTTCTATTTTTAATCTGAAGCCTGTTATATTTCCCTGTCCAACTTCTGGTTTAAAAATTACAGTTATTTCAAATCATCTTGTAGATCACATTTTTCTGACCTGTGATGAGTTCTGCCACCCTCCTCTGGACTTCCTCTGATTGAATTGCACCTGTATCAAAGTGCAACAACCAGAACTTTGCACAGCCCCCACGGTGAGGCTTTGACCTCAGAGCAAAAGGATTGCTTCATGTCTTCCAGGCTCTTCCGTGTCTTTTACATATCCTAGGAAGATGTTTGCCTTTATTTGCAACAGCATGACTTTGACTCATGTTCAGCTTGTGATCTATCATAACAAATTCTTTTCTGCAGAGTTGCTCCTGTCTTGTGCTTATCTGGTTGGTAATTTCTGCCTTATTGTAGTACCTTGTATTTATCCCTACTGAATTTCATTCAGCTCTTTTCCGAGGAGGTCTTCCAATTTATTGGAAAAAAATTGAATTCTAGTATTTTCCTCCAGCATACTTCAAGTGCCACAGTTTTATGTCCCTGGAAAATGTGATATACCCACTCCTTTTATTACCATCCAGGTCCTCTAAGAAAACACTGAACAAAAGCAGATCCAGGACACCCCAGTACTGTGTCAGTGTCAAGCAGCTTGTGGCCTCTCTGAAGGATGGGCACATACTAAAAGCATACTGATTATGAGATCTGCATCCTCTGATATTATTTAGAGAAGATCTGCCTGTTCAGATAATCGTGTTTGCCCAGTTTATGGCCTCCTTCACCTGCCATGCCACATGCCTCACCAAAACAAGTACTTGCATTAATGCGCAACCAAAGTCAAGAATCTTAACTTTTACATTAAAAACTCTCAAACTCCAACTGAAATGTCTCACTCTTATTCTACAACTAGCCTTTAATATGTAAACTGTACAGAAGCCAATTCTGTTAGAACCCGCTGGAATACTGACAAAATAATTGGGAATGATGTGACCATTTCTCTTCACAGATTTAGGGATATGACAGAAATGCCCTAATTTATTACATTCACTGTAGTTACAACAGCAGCATACGCTTTGAGGGCAGCACCAAGGCAGCTGGTTGATTTCAATGGATTGAACATTTCCTTTGCATCTGCTCGTGACCAATGACTGCAGGGTCTTTTCCTTGGAGCTTAAACACCAGCCATGATGGTCACAAGCAGGCACATTGCAGACAGTAAGCTTTTTGTGTACATTGGAATAAAGATGATCTGGTATTCCTCCTGACAACAGAGGCTTAACTCTCTTGTCTAGCCCTGACTGTTGCTCCAGTAGTCATTACCACAGTGCCCCCAGATTCCTTACCCCAATATGGACAGTTTTCCTGGCACTGTGGCTGAGGCCCTGGCACAGCAGAAAACATGCATGGTACGAATTAACCAGCTGGAGGGTAAAGAGGAAAAAACAGGGCTTTATATATTTTCCCTGTTTCCCAGTGGAGCACTAGTAATCAATTATTAGCCCCTGGAGTAGTCACTTACTGCTTGCTCTGTGATCATCTGACTCTGGCAGTGTTACCTCTGCTGGAAACCTCAGACCTTTGATTAGATGCAGCAGGAATTCCTCCTTTGTTCTCTAACCTGTCTGGAGGAAGCATGCAACTAGAAAAAAGCTTTACAGGGACAAGAAAGAACTTGGGGGTAGACTTGATATTCACAGAGCACCAACAGCACGGCAGTTGTAAAGTACTGGTTTATCTCATTTGAACATCACACACATTTCCTAATCTAAGAGAGGGTCAAAGTCAAGGGTACAGAAAAACTGAAAGGAAAAAAACAAAAGTCCTGACTTTACTTCCGCTTGGACTGGTTGGCCAACGGGAACTATACTAAATTTCTGAGTGCCAAACGAGAATAAGAGGCTTTTAATTTCTACTGGGTGAAAATCAGAGCCAGTATTTCAAATATTGTAAGATGAACTATCAAATTGTCAAGCCTTAAGGTGTCTTCCAAAACAGTACAAAAATCCTCCCCCCTATAGACTAGTCAGCAAACTGTAATTCAGTGATACATCATTTTCCTTAACTGTGCACCTTGGAGTAGAATGCTTTCTTCATACTTTGGTGATTTAAAAAGGTGGCCACGTGGAAGAGTTCAGGAGCAAAACCCATCAAATCCTAACATCTGACCTCAGATGCTGATAACAAAGCCTAGACTTGAGCATCTGTAAGACAGCAGCAATTCTAAACCCTATTTTTTTTCTTTATTATTTTGCCTAAAAGTCAATGCAAAGATGAGTATCTCTTGGAGTGAGATATATCTCAGCTGAAAAATATTCTCAGAGGTACTCAGCTCCCTTGAAATCTATTGTCACTACCCACATCAGTTCATTTCAATGCTTTCTGCCTACAGCTAACCATAAGAATGGGTGAAATTCTGGCACAGTCACAGTGATCACTCTGAGGCTCAGTGCCTGTCCACTTTCTGCTCTAGCACTGGCCTCTTTTTCTTCTAGTCTTTGTATTACAGCATGCTCTGCACAGAAGGTTCGAACTCTCTTGTCTCTTTCACCTTTGACATATCATTTTTCTCTGCCTGCCTGTGTTCATCAAGGTTACTATTTTATACATGAGTGAGTCTCCCAAGAGCTGGAAATGAACAGGCAGCCTTGCTGCTCTTCCAAACTACATCTTTTATTGAAATGGAGACTACAAAAGCTATCATACACTACATGACTACAGGTCACAGGATAGTTATCCTGTTTTTCACAAGCATAGCTGCTGCCACCGTTGGCCCACCCAGCCTTCTGTATTTGAAAAATATGAATGGTTCACAGTTTATGAATGGAGAGCACAGCACAATGGACAGATGATTATACAAGTAAAATATAAACAACAACACCACAACTAAAACATAAATAACAACAAACAGGGTTCTGAGTTTTGGCTCCAAATCTCTGGTTCCACTGATGTTTTTCTACAAAACAGCAAACCTCTATAACACCAAAAGATTATCAGATTTAAACCAATTTTGTATCGAAGCCATAGCTTCTCCGTTATGCTAACCAAATGCCCTCTTGAAGGCATTGCTTCTTTTAGATGGAAAATACAAAACTCATCTGTGGAACCTAGTGCACAAACCATTCAACACTTTGAATTATAGCTTTTTAGAGGGAAACAGAAGGAATGCACACGGTAATGCTGCTCTACTGGGAGTCCTCATTCTTCCTTGACATACCTCCTAGCGCTACAAATTAACCCTTAAAAATGGCTAGACAAGCAAACAGCTGCCATATGCCAAGACAGGATTGCAGCCTCATTGGCGTGTTTCAAACTCTTGTTACACATCATGTCCCCGGAGAAGAGAAACTGCAGAAGGTTGCAATAGCATCAGAATGAATAATTGAAGCTCGGCTCATTCAGTATGTGCATAAATGGAAGGGTCACAATGCTGCCTTCTAGTCAGCCGGCAGTGTAGAAACTCACCAGTGCCTAATAGAAACATCATCTGGAGATACTGACCTACTTCTCTGGGAGATTTTACAGAGCGGGTTGAGGAGATGACAGTGGGATGGCCAAGCACACAGAGGATTAAATCATAGTATCTCATAGAAAAATCGTACATTACAGAATCAGTTGCATATGCTACTCTTGGAAAAAGCCTCGGGACTTTGTTCCACCGAGAAACCAGAGGTCCATGCAAGATTAATGCTATTTCCCACCTGAGAAACTGTCCCTGTGGGAATTTGCCAGGATGCTCTTCCCCACGGCGAGTCCCTGGGAGGTTTACCTACCTCGTCTCCATGACAAGCGGGGCCAGAATTTTATACCCTTTCCCACATAAACTCTACATCCATTCAATATTGGGAACGACAGGTGTGAGGGAGGGTAACTCGGCATTTCCCGCTATTGTCCAGCCGCTCGGCGGAACGGAGGGAGCGCAGCCCGCCCGGGCGGCCGCCCGCTCCCTGCCCGCCGCCCCGAGGGCCACGGGCCGGGGCAC
>VWZN01011470.1:96341-108402 GCA_013396955.1 Regulus satrapa | reverse complement strand
GCGGGCCGGGGAGGCGGGCGGGCACCCTCAGGACGGGGCTGACCGAGCCACGCGGAGCCGTGAGACAGCCGGGCCGGGCTCCCCGCTGCCTTCCCGGGAGCAGAGGGCGCTGGGGACGGGCGCCGCGGGATGATGCCCTTCAGCACGGCGGCGGCTGGGCGAGGCGGGCCAGCTCCCGGGACACCGGGCAGCCCTGTGGCGCCGGCCGGACCGCCCTCCTGTCCCGGGCTGAGCCACCCGGGACCGGGCTCGCACCCCGGCCGTCCTCGGTCAGGCCCGTGAGGGAGAGGAAGCAGCCCCTTAGCTAGAGCGTAGGAGGTCACTGGGAGAAGCGGCAGGCTTTTGGCTGCCCAAGATCACGTTCATGTCTGACCTTCTGCTCTGGAGGTTTGTGAGTCCCAAAGCATGTCTATAGACTAACTGTGTTATTTGGTTTATCAAAAGCTTGTATCTTTCTCTAGAAAGCTTGGCTTGCCTTAGATCATCACCTCACAGCAACAAGGCTACTGCTTGTTCCTTTGAAGGCTGGCATTGATTTTTGCTGACAGCAAAATAGTAGGCTTTTCACATTCCTCATCTGAGTTGAAGAGCAAATTTGGGGTTTTGTAAAGCATGTTTATTGTTAACCCCGTAAAATCTAAATCCCTGTTGACTTCCAAAAAGAAGATTTAAAGATGTGGATGTTTAAAAAATGTTGTGGGTCTCCAACGCTAAAGGTCTTTTACCTTCCAACACCCACTTGCTGTGGGAGGGATTTAAATGCCGGTGTGCTCACTCAGAGTACAGAAAGGGCACCTTGTCATGTTTCCCCTTGGGGACTGTCCAGCCTTTGTTGCCCTGTGTTGGCATGCTCTGCTATCCAATCTCCATCTCCATCTCTCCTCTTACTCTCTTGTGGCAGACAGCAGGACTTTCTGTTGCTTGTTGAAGCAACAGACACATTTGAATCAGTTTTCACATAAGACATGTACCAGTCACAAGGCTGATTTTTACAACAGACAGGGTACGAAAAAAAAAAGAAAACAAAAAGCTTTCTTCTGAGAGGAAGAGGACTGACAGGTGGAATGACCAGAAAGTCATTTACTCTTCGGTGCAAGAATGCAATTTATGGCATAACAAGAACTTCCTACCACTCAATAGCTTGTCTAACATGGTGTGCATATCATACTAAATATCTGCCACCTTGCAAATCCTCCCTAGCTCTGTACCCACCAGGCACGGCGTTGTCCCTATGTTATATCTTTTTCCTTCCCCCCTACAGAGGAAAACAAAAGCATCGATGACAGGCAGAATGAGACATGAGAGAGTTACAGACTAACCCTCCTGTGGGTCTGGTAACAGCTGTCAGCAGAGCACAGTATATCCTGGATGGGCTCACATCCAGCTGGTACTGCTGGCTAAACATATTTTGTGCTCTCTTAACTGCTTCTTTACACATTTCAAAGGAGAGATTACTCAATCCACTGCTTCTGGAGGAATGAATGAACAACTGACTCCCAGGATATGAGAATGTTCATCTTGGACATAAACTAGACAAATGTATTCCTTTTAATCATCAAGCAATGATAGCAGTGATGAGTATGGTAAACTATCCTTCTAAATATCTTTGTTGCCACTGGGGTCAAAGTGATTGAGTACTAAGTTCCTGCAGTATTATAAAATAGATGTATATTTTGCATTGTCCTGTGTGGTCCAGATGGGCTGTTCTTTGTTCTCCCTCTGCCAGTTTTTCTTTCTGCGTGGGGCAATGCTAGTACATGTTTCCTCTGCCCCAGCTGATGAAAGGCAGGAGAAGAGAGCTGTGATTCCATCCAGCAGCAACTAGTAAATTTACTACATCTCCTTGGAAAATGTTAAAACAGAGCAGAGCTGCCTTGTCTGTGGGTTCCCAGGAAAGAGGCAGAAGGTAGAGGCTTTGTGGCAGGAAAGGAATGCACTTCCCAAAAATGGAGAGTGGAAAAAGACCTTCTAGTCCCACCTCATACTGTTGCCTTCACTGCAGTTGATAGTCCTCCCCACAAGGACATGAAGCTCCATGGGTGCCCTGGAATGCTTTTTTCATGTTAGTATTCTGAAAATTCTCATGTCACAACTCATTAATAAATGGAAGTATAAGAATCAGTGTTATAGAGTCCAAGACTGTATAAAAGGATGCTTGTATTTATTTTAAATGAAACTGATTTCAGTTACTCATGCTCATTCACTCCTATTTCACACATTCACTCGTAGTCACAAGCACCACTCTGTGTGTGTGTGTGTGTGTGTGTGTGTGTGGTCTGCTCAGGACTCTGTGTGTGTGTGTGTGACACAGAGGGCAGGGGACAGAAGCTCCTGAGTCCTTGGGCTGCCTCTTAGGTATGTCTTGATCAGACACAACAAACCACAATTTTGACAAGCTATTTTATGATCTCTGGAAGTCAAGATGTCATGGCATGACTATGACCTCAGTTTTGCATTTTTCATCCTCCCTTATTCTTAGGCAAGGCTGCTGCCCGTCATCTTTGTTTTCTCACTCTGAGTATCTTTACTGCTGCCTTCCTGTTGAGAGAAAAGGGATGGCCCATCTTTGATGTGACTCTACCAGAGTACAGACCTTCTGGTCTTGATGTATGCATATTCCTTATTACCTCCTTTATTGCTGTTGCTTGTACCCTTGTTAAAAAATATGTGCCATATTTTAAAGCCTTGATTCTGATTGTATCACTATAAAGATCAAAAAAATGTCAGAGTAAGTAGTGATTCAAACAAGCCTAAGGATGAAAAGAGTATCTCAAGAATATATAAAGACTCATTAATATGTAAACCAATTTATAGTGGGACAGTGTAAGGCTAAAAGAAATAAACCTCTGTGGTCCATGTGTCAAAAATCCTTCATTAGGTTGTTCCTATTTACTTATTTGTTATGAATCTGGAAATGGAATGATCAGGTCTTAGCAGACTTTATCACTTGATTTACAGTGAAGTCCCTCAACAGCAAAGGACATCATTAATGACTGTCATGGGTGAATAATGAAAATGATTTTTTTAAGACCCCCACCTGCAAATACTGTTCTTGGGAATTAAGGGATTTGATGAGCTTTGTTTTGGTTTGTTTCTTTTTGTGGTCTGGGTTTCTATGATTCTGAATAGCCTTCTTAAGAGACATATGTGTACCATTTCCCTTAGCAGAATTTAATGCTTGAGCCTTGAGGGCATTGATCATATCAGGTGTCTGGAATGTGTTGTAATGGCAGAAAACCAAGCACAGAGAAATTTTGTGTTGAAATATGGAGTATCTCCATCTAGAGAGGTAGATCAGAGGGCAACTGTGATCACGTCTAGAGGAGTAGTTATGTACCATATGTGTGAGTAAGGAGGGAACAACATGCTGGGTGCATGTAGTGCATGCCAGCAGAAATGCAGTACGTTATGTTTATGCAATTGAAGTGCAATTCTGCATACAGTGAGAGCAGATGAATATCTCTTGAAAGACTACCTTGGGAGTCAATGGTAGGGGCCACAGAGAAAATAGCACCAGGAAAATGTAGAAAAGCTGAAACCTTAGTGACTGACTGGAAGAAAAAAAAATCTGATAAACACTCAACTTACTAAATAGGTATTTGACCCCCAGCAGGACACCTGCTGAGGAACTTGTCTGGCAATATGTAACAGAAAACTTCAGGAGGTATCTGATGGAAGTTCTTGCAAGAAGGTGAGCAATAGCTGCTGGTGACTCCATGTAAAAAAAGGACAGATGAAGACAGCGGCACAGTGATAACAGGGCAGAATGCTGCAATTTTGATGCACTTGACAGACACAAATGGGGATCTTTCCACAGAGAAGCAGTCAGGAACACAAAAAAATTGACAATAGAAGAATGTAGAAAAATATATTTTTAATTCAGTGTGTGGAATGCAATAAGATGTCAAAGAATTTAGAGAAATATTTCACTTGCTTGTCTCCTAGAGCCTGAGAATAAAAAGAATAAAATAGAGTTCTTGATGATAAAGAGAATTTTGAGATAACTGACAACACAGGAACGGCAGAATGATTGTCTGACTAGAAGGCTGAGGGTTCACATGACCTGTGTGGGTAGGAAGGTGTGGTATAATTCCATGAAACTTAAAGTCTTGACAAGCATTTCACAATGACCAAACATGAAAAGAATGTCAAAATTCGACTGGAAGACATAAAGTATTTTCTCTTATTTTTGAGGAAGTTGACATATGGAAGTTGTCAGGGAGATGCACAACTCTGAATTCCACTGGGACACCTGCAGACACATATACAGGTCTTGTATAAACTCAACAAGAGATTGCCTGGCACCACAATCAAATCTATCTCACTCAGTTAGGAGAAACAAGCAAGCAAGAAAACAGACAAAAAGAAACCCAAACAGCAAACACTTCAAAACAGTTAGCCTAAGAACAAGTTAGTTCCAATCCAACTACCAAAGAAGAAAACAATCTTTACATAATATAGTAAATTTCCCCTTTCTCTTGCAGTCTTTCCCCTTTCTCTTGCAGTCTTTGTCCATTTCCCTTACGAATATTCTGGAACATTTATTCCTTTCACAGTTCAGTAGGATACAATTTGAACTTTATAGACTTTAGTGTCTATATTCAATAATACTGTCCCAGTATCAGCTTCTAAAGATGAAGATCAGTTAGCGTATGCAAGGAGGAAACCTACAATAGCACTGTAACTGGATCCATCCAGAATCCCAAACAAAACCCAACAATTTATAGATGGTAGCTACATAAGCTGAGAAGCAATTATTTCCTTAATGCATGAATATTTTACCTAAAAGGGTATCCACTGACAGCCACGTTCAAAGTTCTTTTAGTCATAATCAAATTTTCCTATTAAAATGCACTGATTTTTTGTTTACAAAACAATCTTTCATATCCTAATGAAGACAATAGAATTCTCTATTTCAGGCTAATAATAAAACCATTTTGAAATCTTCCTTTCCACAGTGTGTACCTATATCTATGTATCACTCCTTTTCCTGCATGTCCCTTGAATTAAATTCTGAATTATGTGGGCATTTACCTGCAACAGCTAAAATTACTTTTCATCTCAGAGCTGTCTTCCTAAAAATCTGAATATTAGACCCTTATCCTCACTCCAAGAGACTAATCAGAACATGTGCCAAAGAAGCTGATAAAAATCTTTACAGAGTTGATAAATCTTTTTGGTAACTAAGTTCTTCAATGTTTCAATTTGAAAATGTTGGAATATTCTCAGAATTCCTACATATTCCTCATTTCTATGTGCATTTGAGTTTTCACATTTTTAAAATTCTGTAAACTAACATATTTTTATTACTATGAGCTCATCTTCATGCATCCTTGGGATTTAAGAACCCTCCTTATTAGTTGAAATTATGAGTTGAAAAGAACAAACCCATTGCCAAGCTATTTTCACCAATAACACCATGCTTAGAAATTCTGAACCTCTGTGAATATAACTGAACAAATGTAAACAGCATTGATCTGAGCGGTAACCTCTAATCTGCATTTTTTTCTCACCCTTCAATTGTGTTCTTAAATGCTTCTGAGTGAATATATAGTCTGCCATGTGGTAATCCACATTAGGAAGTGGATGTGCCCGAAAAATCGTCAAAGAAGAAAAGAAAATGCAATTCATCACCTGGATGAGGTTCCTGGTCCTGTTCATTGCACATTTCCACCAACTATTGCCCTGGCACCTGTCAGAAATTGGACATGAGCAAGGACAGCCTAAGGGAGTAGAAGAAATATTTGTCAACCCTCAAGCACATACACAGCTTGCTACAAACACCTTGTTAGGTCTCTTCACAGGGTTTATATAAACCTGGATGTGTTAGATAGCTCCTTCAACTGTCTCAAATGTCAGAAAAATCCCCTTTCTCTAAATCTGAGCACAGGCCAATAATCACATATAAACACCCCAGCTCTTCAAGATAGCCTTTTTCACTTCCGTGGTTCTCAATTTAGCATTTAACGGTGTCTGTTGAAATAAGCTACCAGTCTGCATGTGTGATAAGTCATATTATTTTGAGTGAATTATGACACAACAGAAGTGTCTGCAATAAATCACCCATCTACACTACCCTGCCCACTCAACAGAACACAGCCATAAAGTCTCATTTCTTGAGTGATGATTTCTTCACTATTTTTTATTGCAAACAGTGCTGGAAAATAGCAGCTTCCTATCTTCATTCCCCGTTACAGCTAACTTTGATTGAAGCCGAGATCTCCATAACAAAGTCCAAGCTGTTTACTACACGTATGTTTCTGAATCAGTGATCAGAGAGCAGCAGTGTCCTCAACTCATTTTAAAAAAGGAAATGAACAACGTATATTCTGAAGACAACGTCTACATTTGGAAACCACCTTCTCTGTCACTCTTGAGACAGGTGTTATGGAAGATGGCTCCAAGTAGCTTTTATCACTCAAAAAGTATTTTTCCTTCAAAAAATTTCCTACCCAACTGCTATCTGTGTTAAGTTATAAGTATATAACTCAACAGAGAGAAGAAGGTACTTTTGTCTTTCCATCTGTGCCAGGTCCTTTGTCTGCAAGCAATGAGCGTTGCTGTTTGAATAAAAATATTTTCCTGATATTCACGTCTCTAATTGAAATTGTACTTTGAACCTAGCGCACATTCAATTCATTATAATATATGAGTAATTTTCTTTTCTTGTTATTCCCTGAAGCAGAAATATTGATGTACAAAACTGTGTTCCATTTTCTTCTAAATACCATACATAACTGGACAGAAATTCTCGTCATGGCCTACTTTCTTTACAACTCTGCCCCCACTCCATGCTTCTGCATAGGAAAAGTAAATTTGATCAAAATTCTACTATTTGGTAGCTTCTAACTCTGCAAATACCTTTTCCTTGCATTAAGCTGTTTAGAAAATTGGGATCTCAAGTTCTCCTCGAGATCCCAAATGTTCCCATTCTAATGTGTAACTTCTTACTCAGTATGCTCCAATCCCCCTGAAATCTCAAGTGAATCATGCAGTCTTGAATTACTAGTGATACAATTTGCTAAGTAATTTAGGCATGCAGAGATTGAACACAAAAGTAAGTGATAGAAATTAGTTTTTTGTACTTTTATTGTGCACTGTTCAAAGTGACAAGGAACCCGGTATTCCTTTGGAATGCTAAGTACTTAATATTGAATGTAAGCCTTGTAACCCTTTTTCTCAGTAAAAATTCAGTTTCTCCTAAAGAAATAATTAATATTTCTAAGTAATAAAGAAATAACTTTCTCGAAAGAAAATCCTTCCACATTATGGCCATTCTAGATAACATCTCTTGCACTCCTGCTAATTGTTTGGAAATTAATTTCATTTCCCACTATCTACCTTTTTTGGATGTATCTTTATTATAATAAAAGGTTTCTCCAGACCCAGACATTCAGCCCAAAAATCCATGTTTGCATACCCTAAAGCTAAATAATTTTCAGGCCAAATTGTTCTTCTAAACTGAAAAATGTCCAGCTTAATGTATACAATGCAGGGCACATGCAAAGCTCTGCATACTACTCCGACCACAACTTTATGGAAGCTGACTACAACGTTTCTTCCTGATTATCAACACACTCTAAACCTAGTCTCTCCTGTAATACTTCAAATTATTGTTCCAAATTACTTTAATATGATGGCCCATAAAGCTCATCCTCTTAACCCAAATGTATCCAGTGAATTAAAAACAATCCCCTCAGTAGCAATCAAATGTCTCTGGTGCCTACTCATCACAGGAAGCAAACTCATCCGTGATGAATTCTATCAAGCTGAGCTACAGCAACCAGCAGCTTCTTTCCCATCATCCAGCTGTACTTCTGTGTTAAAATCCCTGTCAGTTATACAAAAAGGCTGCCCCTCTCCAGGGTGCAGGTATATCAAAATTCAAATTAAAAGAAAACACATCCAGTTCTTTAATATTTGTCTCCCCAGTTCTATGGCTGAAGGCAACCTCCCTCTGTGTTTTCTCATTCCCCTTTCTTTCCGATTTCAATAAAGTGTTTTTTTACATCTCTTGCTTCACAGAGGCAATCACTGAACAGCAGAAACCAAATACTTCTATTAAGCCCTCCAGCTCTCTACCTAACAGGACATTGTGGCAGGACCTTTCTTAGATTGTTAAAGATAAGTGTTCAATACTTATTTGATACTTCAGTGATTTACCTTTAGCATTAATATAGTATCTTTGCTACACTTGCAAAAGTTCAGGACTCACACATCACAAAACCAGATTTCAGGCAGATTTCTGGCCAAGCCAGAGGTTCTTCTTCAAGGGAAAGGAAATATTATTGGCTGAAGCATTATTCTTTCTCTTTTCCTTTCTCACTCTCTCCTCTTTTCCTTGCACATGGTGCTGAAAGTGTGTTTACTGGTGACTGATGCCAAAGAAGCAGAAAAAGCTCGTGTGACTCCTGTGTGGTCTTTGTTCTATTTGCCCACCCACTGATTTCATGTTTTCCTTTGCTTTAATGACTCTACAACAACCAACCACACAATTATGCCCCTATGATTTACAGGATTAAATAGGCTTCTGATGAAGGGTTTTGTGCTGATTTACTTGTAACAGCTTTCCCCCCCAGTTGTTAGCCTAAGACACACAAGCCTTAAGGCCTATGCCTTGAATGTCCTGTCTACTTCATGCCCCAGATGATGGTTGGGCAGCCTATTCTTAGATCTCCTCTATGCTGCCAAACTCTTGCAATACAATTATCAGTAATGGGTTTTGCCTGTCCTTGAGCCTGCTGCAGAGTGACATGAGAAGCTTCAACTTCCTCATATAACTCAGCCCTCCTGGGGGAAAGAAGTATAAGAAAAGCCAAATGGTCTAATTAGTCTCAGACTCACAGTCTGGAAAGGACAGACATCGGCCCTCTGCACTGCAGGAAGCAAGATGGTTCTTTTTCCTTCTCCTCAGGGGCTCATACTTTTCCCAAAGGAGCAGAATTTAAAAAGAAAAAGACAGAAAAAGAAATAAAGGAAAAAAAAAAGAAGACAGCTCAATTTCCTCTTTTCTAGTTTTTATTTTCTCCTGAGATGTTGAGATGTGGTCTTCTTGGCCCATCTCCTAGTGTTGCAGCAATTCAGCAGGCAGGTAACAGAATACAGTGGCTGGAGGGACCACAAGTGCTGGTCTGCTAGTCACTAGTGTGAGAGGGCTGGCTATGATCCCACCACTTCAGAGAATGAGGTCAAGACTGAGCAAGCACAGAAAATTCAATTTATTTTCCCCTGCAACCACCTTAGAAAACCTGTTCTTTAAACCCTATGTTCCTTTTAGCCTCAAAACGTAAACAATATCTATAAATTCTATGCAGGCACTGAAACTCTGAAAAGTCTTGGGCTCTGATATATATGATTAGTAGCATTTTCATTCTGCAAGTAATTCCAAGTGCCTCTGTGGAGGCTGCTTGTGGAATTAGGAGCAAGTCTCACTGAGCAAGAAAATCAGAATACATCACAAAGTAGAAGTGATTATAAAGCTTCCTTTCATAGTCTCAAATTAAAGTATGATTTTAGATTAGAAAGCTGAGTATCCTGGAAGAGTCATGGAAACTCAGTTCTGCCTTTCTCATTCTTATACATGAATGGTATATTTCCCCTTCTAGTTTTTGTCTGTTTAGTGCAAGAATTTGACTTCACTTATTTACTACAGTCTGAAACCAGGAATAAATGCTCACCACAGCAGAAAACCTTATGCTGTATGTAAAAAAAAAAAAAGAAGAGTTAAGAGATCATAAATATAGCCAGGGATTTTTGAAAATGGTCAAACACATATCAAACACAGTGAAATGTCAGAGGGTTATGAAAGATTGGTAGGTTGCTACTTGAAAAGGTCAACCTCCAGTAATGAAAAAAATTCAAGGAACCCTTCATCCTGACACAGAGACTCACACATTTTTGGAAAGAGAAGAATTAAAGAGGACAATTTAATTTTTTTTTTTAATTCCTGGCATGTGACAGGACTACATCTTGTGTTGGGACATCTTTCCTCTGACTAAAATTGAACAGAGAACAGTTTGTAATGCATTAGCATCATCTGCTGGATAGTGTAGGGAATACAGTTTGGAAACTGCAATATTAAGCATGATGCATACCATTATTGTATTTGGCAAGCCATGCAGAATAGGCAGAACAGTTCAAACTCCTTTTTTCTTAGAACACTTCACATTTTCTTGTATTTCTGGAATATTTTTGTCTGGTAAAACCTGGGGATTTCTGCTTAAAACGTCCTAGCTTCATGTAGCAGAAAGTACTATGTGATAACAGTAGGAACAGGATATTGGTATATAATATTGGTCTTTAATTACAAATAAATAAAGGAAAAAAATTATTTTTAAATAATTTAAGCTGTAGAACAATTTGAACATCTTTACCCAAAAAAGAACTTACAGTCCACAGGCAGCAGTCCAAGGTACCTTAAAGAGAAAATATGAATTAGGGTTGTGCCAGAGAAATATATATGCTGGGAAATCAAAGCCTTGAATGTCTTGGCTGTAAGAGATGCCAGACATTAATTTGGCAGAATGGGATGCACCTCACATGCATGGAAAAGGCTGTTCAAAAATTACATCAGCAGCACCGTGCAGTGGTTGCTCTAAATCTCTCCAAAACTGAACAGACGTTGAGAACCATGCACCGCTATAATGACACAGATGAGTTACTGTTTAATTTACTCCTGGAACCATTTGTTTGCAAGGGTGGTGCTGGGCTCTCAGCAGAAGGCCCCGTGCCTGCAGCAGGGCAGTTGTGCTGGGGGCTGGACAAGAGCTCCCACCCTGGGTGCTGCCTGCACGGCAGACACTGCACGGGCCGGGCCTGCTGGACCATGAGGGTCTGCTGAGACTACAGAGGACACCCTGGACTGCTGATTTTTTGCATCAGCCACCTGTCTAAAATCGGGAATTCCAAAGGACACAGCATTTCCCGAGAGCTGCTTAGGACTGAGAGACTTTTCCTTTGGTTTCTCCTCATGCCCATATTGTGAGAGATCATAGATGTTCAGAGAAAGAAATACATCATTTCAGGAACACAGGGTTGTTGCCACGGAACAGATGAGGATATTTTTAGTCTTCTATCCTCTGTGACAGAAGACAAACAGAATTGCTATATTTGATACTGGGATTGCATCTAATATGCCTTACATGGAGTAAAAAAACCCTACAAAACAAGTATTTCTTTTGAATACTCTGCTTTCTAAACAGAGAAAAAAGGAAACCCATAAGCAGTGGAAAGGAAAATGACATTTTACAAAGTCATAAAGTTGCATTATATAACACTGCACCACAGCCTCAGCTACTGATCAGCTGTGTCTTGAGAAAAAGCACCGTGGTCCTTTTAAATACTCATGAATATACATAAACAAACAGACTGCCTCCTTTTTCTGCATCTTGCAGCAGGAAGTTTGAATATACAAATACATTGTGATGTAATAAATGCTTTTTGGTATTAAACTTTTATTTCTAGTAATGTTTTCTTTGATGTGTTTATTTGTATTTATGTATGCTGTTATTAGCAGCTGAAACTATAATATGTAGGAGCTGAAAATGGTGGGTATCCAGGTTCTGGTCCTTTATTAAAGTTCAAAACAGATCATTGTACGCCTCTCCAGTCTGGCTTAAAGAACTGCTCCTTTTCAGCATTTTTGCCACTCCTTCTATTTATACCTTCCTTGCAAAATCCATAAAAGCTTCACAGAGCTGTTTATATACAGCAGTATAGCAGAAAGAAAGAAAAGAAAGAAAAGAAAGAAAAGAAAAGAAAGAAAGAAAAGAAAGAAAGAAAAAAAGAAAGAATCACGATTCCTGGTTCCAGTATCAATCTAGCTGATGGGATGTCCAGCATGCTGGGGTGCTCACCCAGACTTGGTGAGGTTACAATTTTATGGATAGGATTTTCCCACCCTGAAGACAGGTTTCTTCCTTTCACTTAACATTAGTCATCATTCACAGTCTGTTCTTTCAGACCTTTCTGGAAATGGGCCAGAGGGTTTCAGAAATCTTTGGTGGTCTTGACCACCCCCTTCCAGTCCAATCCAACTTCTCAGCCTCATTTCTGTGCTTCT
>VWZN01011470.1:82062-96274 GCA_013396955.1 Regulus satrapa | reverse complement strand
CACCCTGAAGACAGGTTTCTTCCTTTCACTTAACATTAGTCATCATTCACAGTCTGTTCTTTCAGACCTTTCTGGAAATGGGCCAGAGGGTTTCAGAAATCTTTGGTGGTCTTGACCACCCCCTTCCAGTCCAATCCAACTTCTCAGCCTCATTTCTGTGCTTCTTCTGTAACTGTGCTGTGCTTGTCTCCAAGAACAAGGACTTTTTTTTTTTTCCTCAGAAATTGTTACCCTACCTCCTCATGGCCACCTTCTCCGACCACAGCATGATACTACCAACAATCCCTGGTTAGTGCCAACAATCCTTTTCTCTTATTGCTAATGATCCTTGGTTGGCTCCACATTCATTCAGCTATCAGTGTTTGAAACTGAGAAGTCATATTCTCTTCTGGGATTCTGCAGAGTCCTTTAGGCAATGCAGACTGACAATTCAATAGTGAATTAAACTAAGAATTGGTCAGAGGTGAAGAGCAAGGAAGGTCATCTAATAACAGTATGAGCATATTCTGGTGATTGCCTGGGATTCTGTGTAATTTTGGATTTGCCTAAATGTACTTGGATCCTGACACGTAAGGTGTGTCCTGGTTTCAGCTGGGATAGAGATAATTTTCTTCCTGGTAGTAGATGCAGTGCTGTGTTTTGGATTTCATATGGGAACAATGTTGATAACACACTGATGTTTTAGTTGTTGTTGAGTAGTGCTTACCCTAGGGCAAGGACTTTTCTGTTTCCCAGGCTCTGTTGGTAAGGAGCTGCACAAGAAGCTGGGAGAGAGCAGCTGACCTGCAGTAAGGAAGATTCCACACTATGGAATGTCATACTCAGTATATAAAATGAGGGAAGTTGTCTGGGGTCCTGCAGATTGATGCTCAGGGATGGGCTGGGCATCAGTCAGCAGGAGATGTGCAGTTGTATTGTGAGGACATGGGAGATTTTTGAGACCCTGAGAGGAAAACATGCAAGAATGAAAAGAGGTGGCATTCTAGAAAAGAATAGTTTTGGATAATAGCAGAAAAAAAGGGAAAAGGAGAAAAATTATTCATGTGATTCAGACTGTGAACTAACAAGAAGAATCATTAGAGAAGTAAATTAAGGTGAACAAAGGATGGCAGGATTTCAAGAAGCAAGGAACAAAAGTCTTAAAGGTTCAAGATAAGATGAATGGGGTAGGAGTTGAGACCCTAAGATTTCCTTAGGACAGTTGATAATTTGAGGCTAGAATACAAGAGCTTCACTTAAGCCTCAACTGACACCTTTCCATCTTTTCTGAGGGCATGACCTAACCATTCAGTTCTTCCTTTTCTTCTAAAAGGAAATTAGCCTGAGAGAACAAAAAGAAAAATAGCTAAAAATATACAGTGAATCATGGAAAATTATATCTACTAAATTTCACAGTGTATTGCTATTGCCATAGTAACCCTGGTTGGTAGATTACTGCAAGCTGTTTCTTTGCTAAATTTTCCTGGAAGCTTTGCCAATTCTCAGTTTGGTTTCAACATGAAGTTTAATAAAGAATAACTCTGAGACCTCACATTGTTTCCTTCTATTTCTTTTTTGCCATCTTCTCCTTTTATTCCTTTTTCTAAGAGAAGACAAGTCCTTTAGGGAAGAGTTTTCAAAGGCATATTTTACCAAAGTTGTAGATGGACTTGTAGGATTTGTGCAGTATGTTATGTTTCTGGTTCTTGATTTCCAATTCAGTGAGATGTAATTCTTTGTTGGAAAATGAAGAATTACTGCTGCTTTCTTTGGTTATTTTTCTCATTCCATCTAACAGAAAAGTCAAACTGAACAGTGATACAGCACCATATATCACAAAGCAGGAGAGTAAAAAACAGCATGAGAGGGAAAACATGAAAAGGGACTTTACCTCTTTGTCCTACTTTCTGAAACTAACAGCTTCCAACTGTGATAACAATCCCCAATCTGAGAGAAGGGTAGGAACAATAAAGAAAGAAGGCAACTCAACCAATGGATTTATTTGGTGAGAGTTTCTTTCTCAGATATTGCAGAGCTACATTTCATGTGTGCTTTGAGAAACAGAGCTTTGTATTCTACCTCTAGGTACGTATAGCTAGTCCTCTTTTTCTCTCTTGGGTAGATTTCAGAAAACTAGGATAGGTAATGTACATTTCTACAAGAGAAGATGAGCTGATTAAAATTGTTGGGAAAACACTGTGAGTTAGGTTCATCATTGCTTTTGCTGACTACTTGGTAATGCAAAATGAAACACACAGTGTCATTCCTGCAGAGCAATGCTGTTGGCCTTTTCCATCCAGAAGTGGAAACATTCAAAAGAATGGTATCCTTCTGGCAGATGAAAAGGATCATGAGCATGTGGTGTCCTATAACTGCCATTCTTTGGCCATTGAGTCATGAAACCATGATGGTCAATAAAGATCACATTTTAGATTTGCATGCAGACAGATGATTGCTTTCCCCATCTGATACAGCTCATTAGAGTGTAAAACATTCCTTCTTTTAAGAGGAAAAATAGTGTAATTGTGGACCTCTAGAAGGACAAGGTATATACTCCTGGAAGAATAAAACAAATTAGGGGAAAAGTCTTGTGACAATTGAAATACTAACTTGTTAGAGACAAGGGGAAAAAAATCTTTGGTGTGTAAACAGGAAGTTCCTGTTTGGCTTGATTCTTGAGCATTTCAAGCCAAAGGCTGAGTAGTCAAAGAAACAACTTTGTGAGTTGTCAGCTGCAGAAAGAAAATTTCATGCTTGCCATCAGCAAACACAGAAAAGTCAAAAAGATGCACAAGGGACACACAACCTCTTTTCTTTGAGAGAAAATGAATACTAAGTTAACAATAAAGCTTAAGGCAATACTTCTGGTACAAAAAGCTTTTAGAGTCAAAGCCCTTAACCTCTTAAAATGTGATTCAGTCATCTACATAAACTTATCTTTGGCAATACAAATTTAATTCTTGCTACTACATCAGGCCTTAGAAGACCCTGTGGTTAAATTATAAACGATTGTGTTTCATCTACAAAACAGGTCAGTAATTTCCTCTTGTTGCTGCTCCCTCCTTATGGATGGTAAAGAGAAACTCAGTAAGTTCTCTGAAAATGGAGATGTATTTTCTTTTTAATAAAGCACACAGACCTATACCAGAAATGAGTATCAGGGAAGACTGACAGAATCAAAGTGTGCAAAATAAAACAGGTAGGGAGAGCAGCTGTACAAAATAAATCTGTAGTGTTCCTTGAAATATTCTCTATACAGTGCTTCCTTTGGTGAGAGAATTGTTATCACCATGCTGGTGTACAATTGTAGACTGAGAGAAACAATAGAGAGTAGGAGTGTGATTTGGGACTGATAGAGCTCAGGGACATTAATAAAATACTGACAAGATTTTTGAAAAAAAAGAAAGAAGTCAAAAGTTTTGAGCAAAAAGCATATTCAAGTGAGCTCTTTTGAGGGGAAAGCATGGTACAGAGACAGAAGTAGGTCAGCTCTGAATCACTGAATTAATAGTCAGTACTGGGTATAGAAAAAAAAATTCACATCTTTTATTTTTACAAATTTCTCCCTAAACATACACAAATCAGTTTGGGATGAGCTATCTCAAATTTCTTAGAGAAAGTTCAAGTACCCTTGAGCAGTTCATATACAATGGTTTATTGTTCCAGTACTTACACACTTGTTCTCTCCTAGGAATAAAGCCTAAGAAACATCCTAGCATAGAAATCTGAAACAAACCATCTTTACTTCATATAAGAAAATTGGGGAAACATATCAGATGCTAATATTTCATATCTTGTTAGAGGAAAAAGACAAAGATTCTCACACACTTTGATAGTCCATGCTTTCTTCCTACCCTGTGCAGACACACACAATTCTTGCAATTCCTCACACATTTTAATAAATATTTCTCCTCAAACTATGTGGCCAGATGACACACAGGGTGCTGTAAAAGAAACAGAAGGTTTTCAAGAGAATTATCAGTCTAATAGACTGATAGACTCCTCCTTTGTCTTTTAGAATTGTGATGATTTTGTGATGACCTATTTATGCAAATGATAGTATAATAACAGTTCTCAAATGACACATTGGGAGTGTCATGAAGGACAGAAATGAGGGCTTACCTTATTGGAATTATTCCTAACATAGCCAAAATCTAAAACAGTGTGGTGACTTTCCCTAGAAGTTACTGGAAAGGGACAAAATAGAGGACCAATAGTGTTTCTCCATTTGACATGACAGATCTGAATTCTAAAGTGGAGAATTTCAAATAGAAGCATCCAACTTAGTGACTTCTTTGGGTTTTTAAATCTGGCTTTCTTATGCAACAAAGATCATGTGGTCATGAGGAAAGACACATTTAAGAGGCCGGGGAGAGAGTCTGGAGGTCCCGAGCAGAGGGTCGGCAGAAATGTAATTTCAAAGTAGTGACCCAGCAAACCATGCTGCCCTTTGTTCAGCCGAGCAAGTAAAACTGGGGGAGCAATCGATCTGGAGCTACTGACACAGTGGAAGAAGGAAGAAAACCTAGGGACACAGTTCTGTAGGTCACTAGGGCCCATTATTTCTGCTACTGATTAAATAACCAATTTGCTAAAAAGACAGCAAGCCAAGGGATTTTCTTGGTGTTTCTCTCACATTTTAGAGCTCCTTGTTGCAGAGGAGAGAGTAGAATTGCAAAGCATATTCTGTGCTTAATTGATGGCCCTTACTGACATCCAAAAATATGGAGAAATCCCAAAGCGAGATTACCTCTTGAACTGCAGGACCACTACCATGAACTACCTCTGACTTGCAACTTGTGGGTTTTTTTTTTTTCTTTTCAGTCCTCCAGTTCCTTGGGTTGCAAATATATGAGACTTGACCTGTTTCAAAATGCTTCCATCATTAGAGGACAGCACTACTTTCATGCAGATGGATCTGCACAGACATACATACTCTATTGCAGCATTAACAAATATTTACGGTTTAGTAGTGATTAACAAATTTTATTCATGCTTGAATTTCATGCACCAAAACAAAGCAGCAACTGACTTTTTATTTATATTACAATTTATATCATGCTGGTGGGTTTAAAATTGGTTTTCCTAGTAATGACCACTTCCCAATTGAATAAAGTTAGTCAATAGGTCTTAAGACAAGTTTCAACAATGCTTCTTGCATTGGTATTAGTTTTAAGCAGTTACAGAATTTACAGGATTTATAGTCTGATTAAGTGGTTGAAAAGCTGACATTTTAAGAAAAGTATGGAAAAGGGAGCCTATAATTACTAACATTTCATCTAAGAAACTTTAACCTGGAAAGAGTCTTGCAAGTTTGGATATTAGAAATTATTTGGAATTCAATTTCTCACTTGCTAACTCATTTAATTAGCAAAAGTCTGCTGCTAACCTACTATCTAAAATTTATTCTGAAATGCTGTTTCGTGGTGAAGAGAATTCAAAATATAGAGGAAAGTGGGACATAAGAAATTCTAATCTTTTCATCTTTCTTACTCTTGAGAGAACTGTAGTTTGTTCTTAGGATTTCCTGACAAGGCCATGAGTAACAGCAAAGACTTGATGGACCTTAAGTCTTTTTGTGTCCTATGCACATAGGAATCTCATTTTGCCAGAGCCAGGGCAAGAAATGGGGCCTTCAACAGAGTCTAGTCTCAGCCCAGAGAGAACCACATCTGTAGCTGTAGCCACTTTTTTACTGAATTGGTTCTTTAGGGGATATAGTAAGTCAAAATGTATTAAAATGTATTAAAATTCACCCACAGATTTAGACTCCTTTCAGGGGAGGCACTTGCAGCAGAACAACTGATGCCAATAGGCATCACTGAATATTTCCATCATATTTAGTGCAATGTAATTTAACAAAAGGCTAGAGGAGAATTTTCTGACCTCTGAGTGGAAGAAATCTAGCTGTAAGTTGAAGGAAGAATCATAGAATGGTTTGGAATGGAAGGCATCTCAAGCTTTATTTCTTTCTTTGAACTTTGAAAGGGAGATGCTGATTCCCCTCACTCCCCATAAGGAATGGGCAGCAGGGATTTGGCACAGTGCTCTCAAAGGACTTGGGAACCTTGTGCATGACCCAGAGGGTGGCCAGAGCTTCTCAGTCCCCAAGAGGCAGTATATTTAGGTGGGATCCCCATTAACCGGATTACAAAAAGTTGTTACCACGAATCCTGGTTGTCTAAGGCAAACACCCTTTAAAAAAAATAGTGTGAATCTAAATAATACACAGATGTTGCCTTCTGCACTAAAAGAAATCACTAGGGCAATGGTTTCTGAACTAAACAGTGCTAGGTGATCTTACAGGTCCTTCCCTTAGTAGCTGACACATTTCTAAGACTGATAGCATGCAACATGAAGCTTGCTTTGAGCAATATTTCTGAAATTGAACTTCATCAGCTTGCTGAACAAAAGAAACAGACTCCACCTGCGTGCCCTCTGCCTTCAGTGCCAAAAAGAAGAGACGTGGCTGTGAGCAGCATCATTACACCAAAGGCTCTCTATGCTCTGCCTTCAGGACAGCTTTGTCCAGAATTCCCCACGAATCACAGTGGGGTACAGGTCAGGCGCAATCAGTCTGCAAAGCTTTGATCCATGAGCATAATCCAAGGTGACTGCTCTTCTCCCCAGGACTTGTGCAGCCTTACAGGCCGTGGGCAGTTCTTCACCCTTCGTCAGCCTTTACACGGCTTCACCCAGCCGCACCTCGCGTCAGAATACCAGGGTGACTCTGATGCACTGAATGAAGGGTTCGCTGGAAAACGATTTTCTGAATACAAAGGGGTAAGGAAAATATGTCATGCAGGATATTTCAGCTTTGAAACAGTTAGAAATTTGGGACTATATCTGTTTCATGGAACTATCAGTAAATACACTTTGTAAGGTATTCACATTTCTACGCTGCATTCCCTACACCGTGCAGTAGATGGCAGGAGCCAATAAAAAAAATTCATCGCAATTTTTGTGGAAGTAACTAAGTTGATCAGACTTATCTTTGTTAGATTCTCATGTTTAATTTAAAAGAATTTTAGAGCAGCCTTTTTACATTTATGGACATTACTAATACACATAATATTTCTCCTGTTGTAAGGTTTATTTCTTTATAATGTAGCTTGCATTATTAAAAGATTAGTCTTTCAAAATTGTGTTGATATTTCAGCTTTTTTGATGAGCTCTGAGATTTACTAGACAACTTCCATAAGTTCCTTAACTTAAATTACACTTTAACTTCTGTTTCTGTGACAGGTGAAATATTTACTTCCATGTTATTTGCATTTGCATATATCAGTCATACTACAAACAACAGAAGACGAACATGCTTTAGGCATTAAAATAAATGGAAATAAAATCCATATGAGAATTAATCAAAACAAGCATAGGTTCAAATATTCAGTTGCCAGGATGACCCCTCCTCCCTAAATTACTTCTCCTAAGTTTAATAAAAAAGAAAATATTTTACTTAGACTACCAGTCAAGATTCCCTATGAAATATTTAATAACTTTTTTTTAAGTGCTGAGCTAAATTGTAACTATGAGGGACATAACATTCTGTTGTCAGAATTAATTACTCACTACATCTTACAATCCAAAGGGGCCTAGTAGAGAAAAACAAGCAAGCATGATGTTGAATTCAGCAAGGTCCAGCCCATCTCTGCTTCCTGGGAGGAGAGAAGTATCTGTTTGATAGTGTGTGCTCTTTGTCCAACCAGCCGAACATCTCAGCTTGTGCTTGCAGAAGTTGGGGGCTTGATGACAGAATTTCCATGGGAGAGGATAGACAGGCTGCAGCAGCCATTCCTCCTCTCCTATAGGAGTGCGTCTTGGCACTTACAACCCCTGTGTGTAACTGCTGCCTGTCCTGTGTTGCTGGAGAAAATTAAACGTATGCCTTTAAGATATCAGAGAACAGGCAATTAATTGTGCAAATGTGGAAGAGGGCACGTATTGTTACTTTAACTGAATCTGGAAGTCCTGTAGCACCACTATTTTCAGCTATCACTGTCTGGATTATCAATTATCTTAGGTATGACTCATAAACATCTGGCTAAAAGGAAAACATACCACCACAACTTTTTTATGTGATTTAAAAACATGTCCCCATTAAAGTGGATCATTTGGGGATAGACTTTTACTGTAAATTTGTCAATGCAAGTTTAACTGATAAATCTGGTTTAATGTGAATGAGGCACTCAAAACAATTTTGACGTCTATTAAACATACTTGCAACCCTTGTAGATAAGCAAATCCTCTTTATCAGCCCTTCTGAACGGCAGTTGTCAGAGCCCTGGGCACAGTCTTTCTCCACTGTCAGGACTTTGGCTGCCTGTGCCATGGTCAGCACTGATTCCTGCGCCTGTAACTAGGAGTGAGGCTGCTGTGCAAGGAGCTCTGCGAGATCAGGCTGCCGGAGCTCCTCTGAAGACATCCTCTTAGGCTCAAGCCCTTCCAAAGTCCTGCCTGAGCTATGTTGCTATTTTGTAGTCTGGCCATGTTCCTTACTGCGCCAGATCCCCCAATCTCAGTGTCAGGGTTGCCTATGATCTGTTACATCCCTGAAGACTTGTTTGGCAAGCACTGGATTGTCCTCTGACCCTGTGTAGTGTCACCAGACCTGCTCAGGTAGGGTGGGACTTCACCCTTGTTGGTGAGGGCATTGCCCTGCAGTCACCCTCAGCTCCCAGCTCACCTTGCCTTGCAGAGCAGCTCTCCTCTGCTCCTCACATCAGGTCACTGGAGCCACTTCTTAAGGATCTTTTCTAGTGAGCTGGTGAAATGCAAATATGATCCCTTGCAGAAAGTGTAGTCATTTATATCTAATAGCTGGCATATTTTCAACAGTGCACCAGAGCAAACTGGTGTTAGTAAAACACCTGAGAAGCTAACTGTGCTCATCTTAGGCTGAATCTGCTAAATCCCCATGATAAACTGAAAAATCCTGGACTCCTTTGTTTTCCAACCAGAATCCCAGTACTGTTTTGGTTATTTTGTTTTTCAATTGCTGAAGGCAGAAGTATAATTCATTAACACTCTCCCTGGCATACAAAGGTACCTCTTTTCATTCATATCCTACAAAAAAGTAAAGTATTTCATCAAGGCAAAGGGCAATGAATATTTCAAGCCATGATTACTCTTCTTCTAACCTTATTGATTGTGGAAAGAGGTCTTTTATTTAAATCCTTTATGATAAATTTATTACTTCTGCAATGTTTCATTTACAGAATTAGCTTTAGCAAGAGTATATAGGCAAATTTGGAAGAGGAGAGAGTGATTTGAAGAAGAGTTGATAATAACAACATACAGCAGAGTAGAACAGAAGATAGACCTCAAAAGGATATGGTACATAGTGATGGTATTTCTTCTGGGACATGTAATCAGTGAGAGTCATATTTACTGTTATATTAAACTTTGATTAATTTTTGAATGACTTATGAGCTCAGGAACCTACTGGCCACTGCCTGGGACACCGAGCTGTACAGGCAGGCACTGCTTAGAAGGCACTTCTCTCAGCTCCTCAGCTCCTCTGTTCTAATGAAGCTGCACATGTCTCTGGCTATAGTACTTTCAAATTCTAGAGCTTATCCCTCAAAGGCAGGCAAATATATACCTATTCCCTTGTGGTCTGCTCAAATGTGAGATTCATCTCCATCAAAACCTCACTATTGCTCACACTGGATCTACTGCAGGAGTAATCATGTGACTGAGGCCATTATGATGGGAGCGCCTGCGGAACTGAGACACTGTGAAGTCTCAGAACTCCAGCTAGGCTCTTCACCTGCAGACAGCTAGAGTCATGTAAAACTTGTTAGATGATTCTTCAGACTGTGAATCTGATGCCATTTTGGCTTGAGGGGCACTGCCTTGGTTCCTCTTTTTCAAGATTAAGATAGTCTGGACTGAGAGCTGTTTGATGTGTTCCACTCAGGTTGGTATTGGGACCAGCAGTGTTTAACACCTTTGTCAGTGACCTGGACAGCGGGACTGAGGGCACCCTCAGCAAGGCTGCTGGCAGCACGGGCTGTGTGCTGTGATTGGCATTCTGAGGGAAGGGATGACATTCAGAGGAACCTTGGCAGGCTTGAGAGGTGGGTCTGTGTGAACCTCACTGAGTCCAACACAGCCAAGTGCAAGCTCCTGCACATGGGCTGCAGCAATCCCAGTTGCAAACACAGGTTTGTCCACAGGGAAAATAATGGATTGAAAACAGTCCTGAGGAGAAGAACCAGAGGGGTTGGTGGATGAGAAGCTCCACATGAGCCAGCAATAAGCACTTGCAGTCCAGAAACCAACCATTCCCTGGGTTCCACCAAAAGCAGCGTGGCCAGCAGGGTAAGGGAGAGAATTCTCTCCCTCTTCTCTACTGTCATGAGACACCACCTGAGTACTATGTCCAGCTCTGTGATCACCAGCATAACAAGGATATTGACCTGTTGAGGTGGATTCAAAGGAGGGTACCAAAAATGAGGGCTGAAGCATCTCTGCTATGAAGACCAACTGAGACAGTTGGGATTTTTTTAATTGTGGAGAAGAGAAGAATTCAGGAAAGCCTTACAGAAGCCTTCCAGTACCTAAAACGGGCCTACAAGGATAGGGATTCCTTATCGGGGAGTCTAGGGATAGAACAAGAGGTAATGGTATTAAAGTGAAAGGGAATAGGTTTAGATTAGATATTAGAAATAAATTCTTTACTGTGAGGGTGGTGAGACACTGAAAAAGGTGGGAACTAAAGAATCTTTAAGGTCCACTTCAGCCCAAACCATTCTGTGATTCCATGAGGAAGGCAGGAAGTGAAGTGGATATCTTGTCCTGAACACTAGACCAGGTGTATAACTACTGTTTGTAAGCCCTTCAGCATGGGCCAGGACGAATGGGATCCCAAAGGGTTATTTCCTTTCACAGGAAGAAGCCAGCCCTCTCTGGCCTGACCAGATGCTAACTATTTTCAGGCTTAGTGCCCGTTGTCTGATGCCTTCTAGTAATTGCAGACTGGGTACTGTTATCTCAGTTTTACTATTTTATGCAACTATATCAAGCAATCAGATATTTCAAAACGTTTTGTTTCCTGAACTAAACCATGAATTCTTGTGGTCTGATTTGGTGTAAGGCAAATAGAGCGTTCCACAAATAGGCCTTTTCATGCTACAGATCCTCCCCAAAATCTATACATATATATTTATTTTCTTTGACACTCTGTGAAATACTCTCTACTCTACACTTTCTTCTTCCACTGCTTTCTCTTTCATTGCTTTCTCAAAGCTTTTCAAAGCTCTTAGCTTCCCAAAGCCCTAGTGGAAGTGATGGAAACTGTTTTTAATGAGTCCTGAAGGCAGCCTAGAGGCTGGCTGAAACATCACATTTCTAACAGAACTTACTTCCTTAGTACAGCTCTGATCTTTCTCTTGATCCTAAACCTTCCTTCCCTATACTCAGGTACTCTCTCTCTCTCCCCACCTTAATCCACCCTTATAGTTCCATCACTTTCAGTTGCAAAACAATAGTTATTAATTTAGCCTGATAGCTACCATTTTGTATTGAACAGCCTGTTATAACAGTTTTATGTCAGACTAACAGCATTTCTAGCCTTACATCATGAGATCTACTGGAAAATCCTAAAAACCTAGGAAGATATTATTTTGGGGGTTTATGAGTCATTAAGTATGGCTCAGGTCCTGTGAGCATTGAGGAAAAAAAGAAGAAAGCAGGGCCATGTGCAACGTGTTGGTATCACTGATTATACACAGAACTTTGTAGAAGCAAAACTAAAACACACTACATTATTTTCAGAGAAAAGTATTTGATTTAAAATAATTTCTTAAATCTCTTTCTACAAAACTAAAAATCTAGAGGATAAATTTTACCTTATGCTTCCATCAGGTGACTGCTATTCACACAGAAAGAGAATGAATAGAACTCTGACTATCTCCACTTCAGACATTTTTGTATTTCTAAACTATCATTAAAATGTCACAATCCTACTGCAGTCCTGTTCACTTGAGGATTTTTTCTCTTATCACAGCAGTCAGTCAGTTTGGGTTTTTTGTGCACAATTTAATACCACCATCAGAGGAGGATAATGATGGCACATCACAAAGTTTTTGTGTGTTCAGCTGCATATGCTGAGGTGTAACTGAACCTGTTGATGATTGTTCCTGTAACTTTTTGAGGTTTCAAAATGCTGCCTGCTCTTCCTCCAATAATTAAAGGCTATGGAAAATCAGTTCACTTTCTCTGAGTGGGCCAGAAAAACCATATTGACAGAAAAATGCAAGAAAGGACTGATAAATTTCTGTTAAATGTTCACACCTCAGCACTCAGAAAAGTTACTGCTCAAATTCTAAATTGAAATTCATCATCAAAGTTGGTATTAATAAGTCATATATCAGTCCCTGACAGAGCCAGAAGCTTCACAGATCTTGAAGAAGAAACTTCTTTCATTCTCCTACGGGTGGTCTCTCCAGATCAGTGCAAAAGCTGAGTAAGACTGATGTCAGTCTTACTCCCATCCCTAGGCCAAAAGAGAATAACCTTGAGGAGACCTGGGCAGGCATATTCAGTGAAACTACATGCACCAATCTGAGATTCAAGTAGGAGCATCCAGAATAATTTTAGGGAACTGGGAGATATTTGCTTAAAATTTCCTTATGCCGTTATCTTGCCTTAACACTCAGAAGACATTGGGCACCTTCTCAACATCCCGGAGGCAGGAACCATTCAGAAGACTTCAGTACTTATTTCAAGATTTGTCGGTGCTGTTTTGGCATGATGAGAGAGGAATCTTCCAGATGCCTCTCTGTCCTTTGGAGGAAATAGAAATCCATGCCATATCATGCTATAGACCTCCTGTTTACAAGCAGAGAAGGGCTGGTGGCAGGTGTAGTGGTTGGAAGCTGTCTGGGGTACAGTGACTGTGAAATAATAGAGTTTTTAATATTTGGTGAAACAAGGAGGGGCATCAACAAAACTTCTACACTGGACTTCCAGAGAACTCATCACCAGTTCTGTTATGATAATGATGTGGATGTTTACTTTAATTTATGTTTTATTTCCAATTCCAAGCTCAAACTGATCTCTCACAAAACCTTTAGATACCTAGTTAGATGCAAACCACCTCTGCTTGCTTTCTGATGCAAAGCTCTGATTATTCTTGGAGTTCTGGTTAATGGAAGGAGCCCTCTGTTCCTTTACAGCAGTCACTGTCCACAGCTTAGACTGTGACTCCTCCACGATGAATGCCTGCAGTATGAAGGTGAAGTGACCTCTAGCAAGTTGACATTTGTTTCCTGTAAGCTGATTACAGAAACCCTGATGACTCAAAAAGCCCTTTTATTCTTTCCATCCCAGTCAAACACTCCTCACACATCAAATGAGTTTATTTACTTCCACCACAGACTAAAGCCCCAGCTCTATAAGGATCTGGTTCTACAAAATTTTTTACTAGCATTATTTATTTTAGGGGTTTGATATAAATACATGCTCTACAATGGACATCATCCTCTTTCTTTCTCCTCCACCATGGAGCAGCTTAACAAAATGGTACCAATCAACCTCTTCCTGTACATTTTTTTCTTCTTACTTCCTGCTCACACAGAAATAAGGGGCCATTTAATTTTTTTCTGCACATATTTATGGACACATCTACTTTGTTAATTAAGCTATTGTTTTATTTTAAGAGGACGCCATCACCATAAAAGATCATAATAAAGTGTTTAAGTTACCATCTACTACTGAAAGAATGAAAATTATTTATTTCTTATCATTAGCAGTGTTTGGCTTATCACTCATTTTGGGACATGCATACTGAAAACAGGTCAGTAAATTTCACTTCTGCTTAAGACTGTTTTGCATTAGAACAAGACCATTTTGAATAGGCTGCAAACACAGCATAAAATTATATTAACATTAGATTCTCCATGGAATTACAGAGTAAGGGTTCCCAAAGATTGTTCCATGTATTTTGGATTTTACGAAACCAAAGAATTGGCATTCTACCAGAAAATTGAGGTTTAAATTATCATCCAAATAATGCAGCCAGATGCCTGTAGCTATTTTTTAAACTGTACACAAAGAAAAAAAAAAACCTAAGGTAAAGTGAAATATATAAAATTCTCTTTGGTTTCTTGTATGTGTCTGAATCCTGAGATTGTCTACATAAGATGTTCCTGTTTGTTTAGAAGCTACTGAGTACAGGCTTGTACCTCATTCAGAATAATCTCTGCCTTAATCCATGTTGGTATTA
>VWZN01011470.1:55116-75828 GCA_013396955.1 Regulus satrapa | reverse complement strand
CCCCCCAAACAAACAAATAAACAAACCCCCCAAACCCCAAAACAAACAAACCCTAACAAAACAACAAACAAACAAAACAACCAGGATATACCAGGTGTATTACCAGTGAACATAAAGAAGTTTACAACTGGTTAACATTGTACAGTGGAGAGACATTGGTATTAAAATCTGCAGCCAGTAGTAATTTGCACTAGTGGAGGACCCTGATACCTGAGTTGATAAAGGACTGGTCCCAGGCAGATTTTGTAGTGGTGATGTCTGTACTTTTGGATATCTTGCCATATATCACAGAGCTAAGCTTTGTATTTAAGGAGCTGTATTTTGATGTTGCAGCTGCAAAGGTGTTAGTAAATCATTGCCTGTCTTCTCCAGAGAGACATACAGATGACAGGCAGCATGGGATGAGGGAAAACCTACTCTATATTACATGCAGTGAATGCAAACTGCTTTGAAAACTGCTTGAGTGATGCACGTACTTCTCATTTCCATTTTTTACAAAGAATGGTTAATCTATAAATAAAACATCATGAGATGTTAAAATCTAGAATCATAGAATCACTGAGCTTGGAAAAGATCTCCAAGAACATAAATACAGACTTTGAATGAACACCACCATGCCCACTAATCCATATCTCAAAGTGCCACATTCACTCATTTTTTGAACACTTCTAGAGATGGTGGTCCCACTACTTCCCTGGGGAGCCCATTCCAATGCTTAACTGCTCTTTCAGTGAAGAATCTTTTTCCTAATATCCAACCTGAACCTCCCTTGGTGCAATTTGAGGCCATTTCCTCTTGTCCAGTTGCTGGTTGCCTGACACAAAACACCAATCCCAACCTGGCTAAAACCACCTTTCAAATTGAAGAGAGCAGTGAGAACCCTCCTGAGCCTTCTTTTATCCAGAACCTTCACCACCTCCATTGCTCTTCTCTGGAACCACTCCAGCACCTCAACGTCTTTATTGTAGTGAGGGGCCCAAAACTAAACATAGGATTTGAGATTCGGCCTCACCAGCACCAAGTAAGGGGGACAATCACTGTCCTGACCTTGCTGGCAACTATTCCTCATGATCTTCTTGGCCACTTGTCACTGTTGGATCATGTTCACCTGCTGTTGACCAGCACCCCCAGGTCCTTTTCTGCTGGGCAGCTTTCCAGCCCCCCTTCCTCCAGCCTGCAGCACTGCACGGGGTGGCTGCGACCCAAGAGCAGGACATTTGATTTTTTGAACCTCATGGGATTGGCCTCAGCTCATGATCCATAATGTCTAGATCCCTCTGCAGAGCCTTGCTGCCCTCCAGCAGATAAACACTCCCAGCCAACTTGTAGTCTGCAAACAACAATAAAATCAGCAGTTAGAGGAGGGTGCCTACATGCCGTATAAAACAAAGTTAAAAAGTCATTTGGAACTTCCTGAGTCTGCAAAGGATACCCACCTGATGTGACACAGCTAGGCCTGGCTGTGACAGAGAATCCCCTTGCAAATGAAGGCCATTGTGTTTCTCAGAGCCTGAAAATGGGATTCCCCATGCTTGGAAAATACATAGTTAAAAAACCTCCAACAATGAATGGCAAATACTGATAAAGAGCTGCTACTGTGCATATTTTCACTGGAACAGTGCAATCCAGAGCATGGTGGTGAGAGAAGAGGGTGGCAGGGTGCTACTCACAGATGAGCACCACAGCTAACATAGTATAAGCCCTTGCGATGTACTCATATGACACCAAACCATGCCAATCTGTTTATGGCACTTCCTCATAGGGGACCTTTTATATTCCTCCCAGCTCTCCAAATTTGTTGAGTTTATGCTGTGCTGATCCCACATTCTCTTGTCTCACTTGGCACAGTGATTCACAATATGCTGACAACTCAAATAATTTTTGCCTCTCCTCTCCCCGCTGTCTGCTTAATGCACATGGTGCACCTGGTGTACCCTGTTCCACATACTTGCCACCACTGTGGTGGGGCTTCACCCTCCTCAGGCTCATCTGTAGGGCTGGCTGGGGTGGGAGTGAGGAAGGGGAATGAAAATGCTCCCTCTTGGTGGTGTGGCATTGTGAGGGAAAGAAGAGGCATGGATGAAGAGATAGAGAGAAGAGCCAATTTCTTTTTACCAGAGGAAAGAGAGGGAAACACTCCTCCGAGCCACATGGCAGTTTCTGCTGCCCTTCTCTCACCTCTTTGTCAGGAAATACTCCTCTGCCACGTGGGGAGTAGGGAGGCTGGGCAGGGCTGGAGCAAGGCCAGATCCCTGCAGAAATGGTAGGAGCTCTGTCTTGTTCCTGGAGACATCTGGTGAAGCAGGTGTGTGCACACTGTGCCCCTTCTCTCAGGAGGCTGGGGTAGCAGGAGGGGAGAAGTCACCTCATGGACCCTCCATGCTAGCCCCCTGCCTCACATAGCCTCCTGACCCCTTTCTTTCCCAGCAGCTCTGAAACCCTTTCCTCTGCAAAGATCACAGTGAAAGAGAGGGATGGACATAATAAAGCCGACAAAATTTCGTTGCTGTTTCTCCCCTCTCTGCAATGCTCCTGGAGCAGCTGTCTCTGAGGAAAACCTGAAACCAGACTCTGCTGGCCACACTCCTGCCTTTGATGAGTGGCTTGTAGGTTACTTCTGGGAATCAGGATTTTCACTTCAGAAATTCTGAGAAGATTACTTTCCCTGTGAGACCAAAATAGTGTCCTTGCTTCTGCAGCTCTTGTTGTAGGTGAGCTGTGTCTGGCTGAAACAGGTCCCCCTCTCCCGGCTGCTGCTGAGCACACTGGGTTAGAGGTGAGTGAGCCCTGTTAATTCACTGTGGTAGGCGCTTCTCCCCAGCTATGAAGAAAATAGAAGTGTGCTATAATAAGTTGTGCAAAGAATGAAGTTCTCTGAATGGTCAAGAGTGTGTACAGATTTTGGATTTGATTGGATTATTGCAAATCTGTGAATAAAATGAGGCCCAGTGAGGGAGTAGTTCCAAATAATGTGTGTTTAGAAGAGGTAGTTACTTCTTGCTAAATGAGTTTCTGTAAAAAAAGAATTGTCATCTGTTTTCTGCTGCTTTCCTACTGAGAGGAAAATGTGGCAGTGTTGTGGTACAAAGCAAAAAAACGTTTCCTGACCGAGTTGAGGTTTGATTGCCAGCTCTGTGCAGCTGATTGGCGCAGACAAGCAAAAACATGCTTAGCACTGTGTTGGCAAAAACCAGGCAATTGATGATTTACAACACAGATCCAGCCTGTTAGCACAATTTACTTTGCTTGCAACTTCATCCCTAATATTTCTTTCTTTAGGACTCCTTGCCCTGCCTTATGGAAATGTGCACCCACTTGGCACAAACACGTAAGGACATGGATGTGGGTGCTGGTCATGTGAATGGGTTATCTCTGGATTTTGTTCAGTGCTGTAGATATCCATGCTGTGGGAAGATTTAGCTAAAGATGGGGGAGCTTTATATTGATGCCCATTAGTAGAGGCTAATAATTTCACTGTCTGTTCCAGCAAACAGACATGAAACACTTAAGGCATCTTGTATCTGTATGAGTAGTCTAAGTCTACATTTGTCTTTGGGTTTCAGCTTTCCTTTCAGTCAAGCTGCAGACACAGATTTAGTTATTTGTGGGGGAGAAGGGGAAATCAAGCTGGTAGCTAAAACTGTCCCTTCTGTGCTATTGGCTGTAAAAACTAGTGTGTCTTCACTATTGCACTGCTTGGGCACAAAATGTCCCTCCGAAGACGACAAACAAGTAGATTACGACCTCATTTGAGCCTACACTGATGAACATTCATGTCTTACACATAGACAATTTAGTCCAATTTTTAGAATTATCTAAAAAAATGCAAAGTCTGTGAGGCACTGTGGAGAGTGAATTGCTTTCTTGCCTCTGAAACTACTTATGTCAAATGACAGGTGAGGTTCTCTGAGGGGGGCAAATTTAGCCTCCTGTACTTCCTGCTGTGACTAGAAGCCTGCAATCTCAATTATTTTATTCCTGTATTGTTGATTGCAATGAGCTTGCTCTGTGTGGGCACAGGAAGACTTTACGTTCTGGGCTGGTTTAGGCTGGGATAGAGTTAATTTTCTTCCCAGTAAATGGCATGGGGCTGTGTTTGGATTTGTGCTGCACACAGGGTTGATAAGAGGGATGGCTTCCTCACTGCTGAGCAGTGCTATCACAGAGACCAAGCCTTTTCTGCTCCTCACGCTACCTCACCAGTGAGGAGGGTGAGGTGCACAGCTTAGGTGGGAGGGGGCACAGCTGGGCCAGCTGAGCCCAACTGGCCAAAGGGATATCCCCCCCCTCAATGTGGCAACATGGTCAGCACATAAACTTGGGTAAAGAGGAGAAAAGACAGGGACGTTTGGAGGCATGGCATTTTGTCCTCCTGAGTAACACTTACGTGTGATGGAGCCCTGCTTTGCTGGAGATGGTCGAGCAACTGCCTGTGCATGGGAAGCAGTGAATGAATTCCTTGTTTGACTTTGCTTGTGGGCACGGCTCTTGCTTTACCTACTGAACTGTCTTTATCTCAACCTACCAATTTTCTCACTTCTACTCTGATTCTCTCTCCCATCCCACTGAGGTGGGTGTGTGTGAAAAAGTGGCTGTGTGGGGAATGGTTCCTGGCTGGGATTCAACCACACACTTCTATAGATGTAAATAAACTCTGTTTTGGGGCTGCTGTTCCCCCCACTAAACTCCCTGAAGGCCTGTAGGAACAGGGAATTACTGTAATACTATCTTCTCTCACCTTGGACACATTCTGCCTGCTAACCTAAGTCAAAGGTTTTGGAGAAGATTTTTCAAGCCAGGCTTACACTGATTGTGGAGACTTTTTACACAGAAAACATTTTTGTGGTTTCCTTTTCTACCCATCATTGTGGTCCCACCCAAGATAAACTGCAGTTGTCAGCGGATCCCAAAGATGTAAGAGTAATAGTTTCCATCCATTCCAAGTTTCAGGATAGAAAAGTGTAGAGAAGCATGATACTTACCATGAAATTGGAGTGACATAGATTAATTTACTGTCCTTGTTCTCAATTAGGACAAAAGTCTATCTGTGAGATTTTGTACCTACTCCATGTCTCAAAGACTGCATGTCTCAAAGGCAGCATGTGCAGTGAAAAGATTGCCCTTGGCACCCTTCTCATGCAGGGATTTAATGCACCAAAGATACACAGTGTAATTTTGCAATATATTTACTGTCCCTTAGGTGAGTCATGCACCAGGAGTGTGATCATTCCTTTCCATGACATTTTCTCATGTCCATGTGTCAGCGGCATGTCTCTTACCCATTTTGACGAAAATGGTGTCGTTATTTGCAGAACTTTATGAAATATGTTTCTTGAGGATGGAAAACTAGCTGTCATACATCCTTCTGGCACCTGACTGTTGCACATTTCTGCAAGAAAATGGTAGTTTGAACAAACCAGAGATATGTGGACTGACACATATTCTTGGGAAATCTCTGCTGATGAAGTTTGCCATGTATTGGGCATTTAAGCTTCCCATCACAGTACTGGATCAGTCCTTGCCCTGACTTTTACAAGCTAAAGGACTTACAAGATTCTTAGAAGAAGCAGCCTAGATTAGAAGGTAGAGCAGTCTAGAATTGCCAACTAAGTAATTACAAAAAATCTCTATGTATTTTATAGAAAATCCACATTAAATTCATATTTCCCATCCTTGCTTTCAAGGCTGTAAACAACTCTGCCCACACAACTTTCTGCCCACAAATTCACATGCTGTTTTTGCCAATATTGTCTCTCAACTGCTCCTTTTGTGTCTCTCCCACACAGAACTTTTTGCTGGGATTCCTCTCCACCTCCAGGCTTCCAACATCTGTGATAAATATCTGTGTATTTATATATATATTTATGTATTATCATATGCATATCTCCCTTTCAATTGTTCCATAAATTGACGTCTTGCCCCAAAGGCAAAGGCGCCACTATTCCCTTTGCTTCTTTTGCAGTATATGAATTTATTCTGAATGATAATTTCACCTGTGTTTTGTAACTCTGAAGAAAGGATTGCATAAATTTTTTTAAACTGTCATGTATGCTAAAGTGACATGTACAGGATAAGGCATAATAACAGATGCAAGTGAGCTGCCCACAGTCCCTGAACTTGGAAGAACAACTATCAGTAGCCTGGGGCTAAAAAACAAACTCCTTAGGCTACCTGTCAGAGAAAGTGCTTAACAGATGTATGTATGTATATAGCATTTTGGTCATATAGAGACTATGATGGCAAATGCTCCAGGAGGAATTTATAGAAAAAGAAATTTGAGTGCAAGAATCTGTGGAGTGCTTTGCCAGTGACATGCTGGTGATGCCAATCCTGACGGGGCGTACTGGCACAGAGACTACCAAGGTGTTATCTGCGTGATATTTCCCCACATACACATCTTGTATGAGACTGAAAGGGTTGCTGCCTGCTCATTAGGTTTTTGCTTTTCAATTTGTGCGAGCCTCTTAAAGGTAGTGAAGAAATTACAGTAAAATCAGAAGTTAGAGGAGACTTAGAAACCAGTGAAATAGCTAAATGTTTGGATCTTGCTACATGAAGCTCAGTGGAGGCTAGGATGGCAGTTTCCCTTTAATGGCATTAAGAAATGCAAGAAATGCTTTGTGTTAGAGAGGATATTGTGGGTTTGGCTTTTGCAGAACCTTTTTTTTTTTAAATTTTTTTTTGTGAAATGAAAACCATGTGAAAATTTGACTCTGGATTCTTTCACATCAGTTCCCTCAAACTTTTTTGTAGACCATTTTAAAATTACAGTCTGGTTTTGGTCCCTTTAATTTACATATTTTTCCCCTGCCATCATGCTTTGCTATGGTATCATCAGGAGATCTGTTCATATGCAGTCATTTTTTGGATGCCTATTTCCTATGAAAAATAATTTTAGAGTTGCAAAGCTAAGCAGAATTAAAAAGCATAAGATTAAATCAACAAATTATTTTTCCAGAATATGAGTCTTCTTGTGCTGTCCCTATTTACTCTTAAGATCTCTTCCTTTTAAATTACATGTGAAAAATGTAATTTTCTGTGGAGAAAAATGTGTATCCCTGTAGAGCTGCAGTGAGTCACTGTCAAGAAAAATGCATGGTCTCCTAAAAACATGACATCTATTTTTGTATAGGGTAGAGAAATCAGAAGAAACTGAGAATGTTAATGTGAGAAGGTACATTATGGAAGGTGTGTCCTTCTCTTTGGGAAGTTAGAGGAAGTTCTGGTAAAGGTGACAGGATTCTCTGCAGTGTTTGCAGAGGATGTTAAGCAGCAGTGCCTGCTGTGTTCCTGGCACAGGGTGGTTCCTGGAGCAATGTAGGGCGCTGCAGCCTGGCCCAGTCCACACAGAGGTGCATGTTGCAGTAGCTCTGTTATGGCAAAGGCAAAGGCAAAGGCAAAGGCTTGCTTGTCTATCTGCTGGTTCTCTGCCTCCTTGCAATCAAGGGGGTTGTTTCATCTTCCTCTGTGGCTTAAGAAGAGTTTCACTTAAGAAGCTGTCATGTGTCCCAGAGGCAGTAAGGCAGGAAATGTAAAAGATAGGTGTCTAACAGCAGTCAAGCTGCTAAACTGGCATGGTGGGAAAGTTGGTTCCCTTACATGTGCCAAAAAGATTAATAGGTAATCCTTCAAAGTACTAAACATTATTATTAAATTATCTGAAAGGGCTTAAATTTCCTGCAGAGCCAGGCAAAAGAAAAAAAAGGAAACCCACAATCCACCTCATCAGAACCATCAGGGGTATCATTTTCTGCAAGGGTAGTCAGAAGAGATTGAAATTTGACTTCTTCCTGGAGGTTTCTGCTGTCTCTTATTGTAGAAATTTATCACAATCTGGCAGGTGGAAACAGTCTGGCAGAGCTGAGTTTCAGTTCTCTCATGAAGAGTTTGTAAAGCTGATACTATAGGAGCTGGTACTAATGTACTTCTTTCACTGTGTTGCTAAACAGAAAGCAGTCTGCCAAAGGATGCGTGGCTTGTCAGACTCCTCTGGAAATGGCAAAGGAAAAATATACAGGTTCCCCTAAGACCATTCTCTTCCTCTTTGTCTTGTAATCAAGCACTGAAGAAAAATGAGGGTACCACCACAATAGTAGTTAAGGAAAACTGAATAATTTGAGATCTTCTTGCCCATGAAATGCTGAAACATTTAATGCCCCTAAACTGGAAACCCCAGAGTTATAGCTGATGGAGTATTTAAGACCATGTTGAGGGTGTTTACACACCAGGGTGGTATGTACATACAGCTCAAAAGACTAAAACTATTTCCAGAGCAGGGGACACATACAGGAGGCTCAATTAAGATGAGTAGTACTTGGGCTGGCTGTCTTTCCTGATGAGCTCTACTGAGTTGTAAGGAGACTATGAAAGGAGGCATGGATTCTTATATCTAGGGCTTTAAAAACTTTACTGGCCTAGAGGGATCAATTGGAAAGGTACAATTGAGAACAGTCTCACAGTAGCAGGAGAGTGGAATGCATCACTAATGCTTGTTTTTTCCCTTTCTGAAATTGCAAACTGCCCACAAATTTTGGATGGGATTGTTAAATGATCCTCTAATAGAGTGGTTGCCTCTGTAGCTAGTCAGTTTGCTCACTTAATCATGATAAAGGCATACAAAATTTAAATTCTCCCTTACATGTCTGATAGTTCTCATCTAGCACAAAGCAATACGGGTTTTTGCCTCAGAACTACCATTCTACCAGACCTGTAGTGATAGGGAGAGGTGTAACACTTGGGATACTAGCCCCCAAATATATAAGTGGAATTTGAAAAAAGGGAATATATCAAATGTACCTCAATTCTTCTTGTTTCCAAATAAAACCTTTTTTTTCTGTAATTGCAAAGAAACACTTGAAATTCTACATAATGCTTAAACAACTAATTGACCTGACATTGTGGACTTCCCGTGTGCTTTGCCGAGCTATGCCTTTGAATAATTTACCAAAAGAATGGTAATAAACCATAAAATATTAAACAGGCTTTCTACAGAACATAAGTTGGAGGGTTTTATTTAAGTTGTGAGTCTGTTAATTCCTCAGACAATCAGTGTACTTCTGTCAACATGACCAAACATGGGTTGCAAGTCCACCATCTTTCATCTCAAAGAGGCTTTTTGCTGATGTAGTACATTACAATATTTGAGCATTAATGTTACTCATGCTCCACTGGGATAGACCCTGCTGTGTCTGAATATAAAGTGTTGAGTCTAATAGCATAAATCTAATAATATAAACCCAGTCATACATGATCAGACCAATAGACAATCTAGATCAACAGCTTGTCCTACACAGTGGTCACAAACAAGTGTTACTTAGGCCAAAACCCAAGGCCAATGAGCTTGGATGAAGTAGGCGACTGAATAAAACAAATGGATTACAATGGTTAAAAAAAAAAATTAAGATCTTTAAATCTTTCCTCTATTTAGATAACTATATTTAGTACAATAGCTGAGCATCTTTTTGTGTTTTTCTATTATGGAAAACACTGTTTTAATTGTGATCACAAATGAATGGATCATTGAAAACCTGCACAAATGGGAGTTTTTTGGAATGTTTGTCTTTAATTCTTGAATGCATGTATAACTCTCCATTTTTAGTGGTAGTAGCCGCTTTCTGTGGTTTGAAATAGAGGCTGGGTGATAAGAACATTTTTTGAGAGATTGGTGGATGCTGACTTTTGGAAAAAGGTGTTTTGCAATCCCAGTCTCCAAAAGTAAAAAAGACAGTTCTTTATGAATTTAACCTTGTGTGAATTTCCAATAAACAACTAATGAGAGAGGAATCATAGAATATCCTGAACTGGAAGGGACTCACAAGGATCATCCAGTCTAACACCTGACTCTGCACAGGACAATCCCAAGAAGCACACTGTGTGTCTGAGTGATCCATCTCTCTTTTTCCTGACTTCCCAACTCAGCTTCATGCTGTTTCCTCTTGTTTTGTGAAGAGATTGGTGCTGGCCCCTCCTCTTCCCCTCACATGGAAGTTGCAGACTGCAAAGAGGTTTCCCCTCGGTATCCTCTTCTCCAGGCTGAACAGACTGAGTGACCTCAGCCACTCCTCAGGTGGCTTCCTCTACAGGCCCTTCACCATCCTCGTGGCCCTCCTTTGGATGTTCTCTAATAGCTTGTAGGTGTTCAGTTAAAAGATAATGCTATCAAAAGGAGTCTGCCCCTTATCCCTTATCTTGGGAAATTTTTAGAAGGGCACCTGCTTTCTCAGCAAGGTAACTGATCTTATGGATGGAAGGCATCATAATCTCAAAAATTACTATTGTAATTGTTTTGTATTGTTTAAGAGGCTGAATTAGCAATCATTAGTGGGCCTCTCCCAACTGAATTATACTGGAGAAGGTTGAAAGTAATACTGTTTTTATTTATTTGGTTTATAATTCCTGTCCTTTGCATATATTCAAGTTCTCATTTGGTTTCTTGGATAGTCAGATAAGTTGCCTGTATTCTGTTCCCTGCCCCTTCTTTCTCAGACCTCATAGAAACAGAGCTGTGCTACTGACTGAACATCTAACCAGGAAACATTTTGTCTCTTTTATACATGCAACCTGAAGGCTCAGCTTCTCTATCAGAGTATGCATGACGACATCAGGAAAGGTGGTGAGAATCTTAAACCCAGTATTCTGTGGATGCTGCCACATTGTAGGCTGTCTAATATTAATTGAAACCATCATCATCTCACAGTTTTCAGTTGCTTTGAAGAGAGGGCTGGAATTTAGATAAAAGAGTAATGAAACCATGGAGAAAAGGTGGTCAGATGGAAATGCTCCTCCTCCCCAGTAGCAATCATTCCCATTGAATGCAACCCTTAGGGTCCACTTCACTTGTACAGCACTATCAGTAGTGGTGGAGGTGAAAAATGTTGATTGTCATCTGTGGCTGGTAAGTAAGAAGGTTGTGTTAGGTCCTATTGACGTTAAACTGGCCAGTGTGAGTGATGTAGGTCCATGATAATGACTGGAATTATTGTACATGTTAATATGTAGGAGTAATTTGTCATGGAATGAGGTGGAAAGGGACATGAATTTTTGAATATGCAAAGATTTTCAACATGAGGAGACTGCTTAACTGAACTATATTTCCATTAAAATTGTGATAGAATGTTATTGTGGTGAAAGAACCGTCTTAGAAGGGAATTAGTGATGAGGCTTCTGAACGATCCATTCTGAGACCAATTCAACTTATGGTTTTTCTTAAAATATTGACACAAAACCAAAATTATGCTGATGAAATTATGTCTGGCCCAAAGCAGGGAGATACTGTCAGATGACAAACTGGGATGTGGAACATAAAGCACCAGATGACCTTATGAATCTGAGTCTGAGGGACAGGTTGATTTTAATATTTCAAAGTATTAAGATCATGCATAGAATTAATTACCAGAAATTTTGGGACATACTCAGACATCATGAGTTGAAAATTACAAAGGGGGAGAAAGATGAAATATATCTGTGACATTTCAGTGCAATACAATCATAAAAAAGTAAGTGCAATCTTAGAACTTTTCTCAAGTAAGTGGAAGAAGAAATAAAATACTAATAGCAAGATACAAGATATTGCTTGTAGGCATCTGAGTAAGCATCTTTGGGAAATGAGAACTAAAGCTGATGATGGGAATGGGGAATTTTAAATACAAAGGGAATGAACTTATTTTGGCTGGTTTAGCCTTGGTAATCCAAGGGTAAGAGGGCAGAGGTTCTGGAAATTCACAGTGGAATCTGGGGCAGGCAGGTGGGAGAGAAGAAGAGGTCTTCCAGCTGAAGAACAATGTTAGCTTTAGAGTAGAGCCAAGAAACACCAAACTTCCTTCTAATTTTCAGACTTCTGACAGTCAGAGAAGTGAAATCCTGGGACAGCCTTTTAAATAAAATTGTGGGAAAAGAAACACAAGTGGTTTTACAGTGGACTGTGATCAGTTTAAGAGAAGGCTACATTATAGGTTTCTTGTAATAGCAGGAATCATTAACAGCCTTTTCTGGTCTCACTTGACACTGAAAACTCAAATAAATGTTTCCAGGAGCATCTGAACAAATAAAACCTGTTTTCCCAGAGGATTTGGTCTTGGGGTAGGGCTCTCCTGTAGATCCTTTGATGTTTGAAGAGAGGCTACTTGCTTCCCATACCCCAGCAAGATATTCCTGCATTTTCATACCTGTCTGCCTAGTTCCACAACATTAGTGAGGAATCTGCCCCCTCTGATTAATTTGGTTCAAATTGGCTCACAGGTTTTTGGAAGACATGTGCAACAGTATGAAGATAGTGACTCATTTCTTTCAAAAGCCAGACCAAAACGCCAAAGCTGTTGAGGGAATACATTTCTTATGTTAGTGGTGATTCAGCTAGAAGGTTTAAGCAACATCACACCCAACTTGCTTTCCAGTAGAATAAACACCTCAGTGCTCTGACAGACTCTCTGGCAATGGGAAATTGTGTAAGCAGCCTACTGCTCCCTGCTGAAGTCCTTGTTCTGTCAACCTGGTTGCTCTTCAGATACACAGGAAGAAGCAAACTATTCCATAACAAAGCTGAATAGATTACTTTCTTGACAGAGGAGGAGTGGTACTGTTTGTTCTCTGGCTCATATTTTATCTTCAAGCCTAAGAAAGACAAAATCCAGGAAATACAATGTAGAAGAAGAAGACGAAGAAGAAATTAATATGTTTCTGTAATTGACTCAATTTATTACTTACAAGCAAACGCTTGCGAATGAAGCTGCCCAAAATCTGGTTACATTTTCAGTCTGAATGAAAAATAACTCCTAAAAAAAAAAAAGTTATTTTCTTTATCTTTGTCCCCTCTAATTTACATAGGACTGGTTGCAATTTACATTTACATAATCCTAGCCTGAACTCCACATTGTCATTTTTTATGCTGTTAAACAAAACCTCTGTTATTTTTCAAATCTCCTGGACTATACACCAAGGTAAGCAGATGGATAAAACATTACTTCAAAAGTACTGTCATCCAGCACAGACACTGAAATGTTGAATCCTAAAGACATTTACATTTGTGGTTTTTCAGTTTACTGCCCAACCTGTCTTCCTGCTTTGTTTTTCTTGTGGTGAGCACTTTCAACCATAAACTCATAAATGTATGACTGTCATATGTGGGAGAGCGTATGGAAGGAAGGAGTGGTTAAAGGAAGTGTTTGAAGGGACTTAAATTTATCCTTTTGTTGGTGTAAGTGTGGAATGTAGGAACTGTAGTTGAATTTCAAATTGTAACAGAAAGAATGTAGGTGGAAAACCAAATGGACTTGGTAGGAATGGTTGAGAATACAGGCATGTTCCTGGCTTGCAGGTTACCAAGCATCCTGGAGTCTTGTTCAGTCGGGTGTTTGATCTGGGAATGCTACTGATCTCCTGTGCCCTGAGCAGATGATGACACCAGGAACAGTGCACAGAAATGCTGCATGCACCATAGCCAGGGGAACTTTTGGTGCTGGTTGTGAGCAGAAGGAAAAGAAACATTTCTGCTCACACAGCAAGGGTGCTATATGGATGGAGATGATATGCCTGTTTTAGACTGTGGTTTTTAAGCCTCTATCCATAAGACCTCTTCCTTCCTGTTCCCAGCATAATTGTAGTAAAAACTCCATTGATTTCATTGCTGTAGGAGCAAGAAATAATGCCTTCTGAGAACAACAATAATTATTAGTGAACTTGCACTCAAACCTGTACAAGTAAATACCATATTTCATTCTGCATGTCATGTTTACACAACAGTCCAAACAATTTTTGAGATGCTAAGCAGAAACAACAAGGCTTTTAATTTTTTTTTTTCTGTCATTAATTTGGAATCTTGTTGGAGAACAGTAATCTAGTTGTAAAAGACCTGGAAGATACAGCAGAATAATTTACAGGAATAACAGACTACACTGGTTCCAGTTGGTGCCAGAGTCTGATGTTGCCTGAATGTCCCTTGTTAAGGCCTCCTCAAGCCCCTTAATTATAGCACCTTTACTAACAGATCTTGAATCAGCTTTGTGTCTGCATTCTGTCCTTGCATAACAGCTCCCCAAGAAATGTGTTTTAATCAAAGGCTCCTCTCAAAAAAATAAAAAATTGGTCATTTTTCTTTCAAAGATAATTGCCTACATGTAGGCCATGAAATGTCACATTACCATACAAAAACCCTCTAAGAAAACACTGAGCCCTGTTGACAGCACATTCTGTTAAGGAGTTCAACTATTTTCTGTGTTTAGTAACATTTAAACCTAGTTCCATGAATCTGAAAATATTTTAGCAGTGCCGAACTTGCAAAGCTCTGTCTTGAGATGGAAACTGAACACCCTTGGTCAAAGTGCTGCGACAGTGCTGAGTAGACAGATTTGGGGTACTGCCTGAAAATTCTGTGGTTTTGTTGGAAAGACATCTCTTCCTTTTGATTTCTCAGCATTCCTCTGTCTTTCTCAAAGGACTCTTCATGGAAATAAGCTAATTTTTTCAAATTCATTCATTCCTGCCACTGGGTGCTACCCGCTGCCAGAACCTTCCTGGTCACATAATTATCCCTGCAACTGCCAGCAGTGTGCTGCAGAGGATTATGCAGCAGGAGCAGATGAACTGCTAAATAAATCCTGTTTTCTTATAGATGGTATCAGAAAGGAAGGACAAAGAATAAAACAGGGGAATATCAGAAAGAGACATAGCTGCTCTTTATCTCAGTTATCTTTTGCTAGTTTCGGGTTGATGCCTGCAGTGCTGTATATGCAGCTCAGAATTGGAATTAACTCCCTAGAGCTGTAAATGAACATTAATTAGAGCTCCTTTGCCATAAAATGGGATCTCCTCATCCATTTTAAAACTGGATGAGTACCAGAAAAATAATCCCTTCTTTGGCAGACATATAGGCAGGATCTTAATTAATAGGGCTTGTAATTTTTATGATTCTTTGACATTGTCCTTCAAAATCCTGCAGGTTTAATGGGCCTGTAGTCTTATTGCTTGGGTGTCTCAGAGAACACTTTTTCTGTGTATGCTGTAACCAAGAGGGAATACCCAGATGTGAATGCTTCATCAGCAAGTCACTCTTGCTTTTGATTCTGCCTCTGAGTTTCCAATATGAGGTCAATATTTTTCAAGTCAGAAACTAATGTTGAGCACCTTAAATTCAAATGTTGAGAATTCTGCTTCATGGAAATGTGGTTATTTTTTGTAGTAGCCTTTGAAATAGATTTAATGTCTGACACAAGGGGAAAATATACCTAGGTGTTGGCACAATAATTTTTTTTTCCCACAGTCCACTCAGATGAATGATGATATTACTTGAATATTTGCCATTGTACTTATTTGGGGTTAGAGAAATAACGTGCTACCCTGGCTTGGAGAACTGAAGTGCATTAGGACCTTCCAGGCATTAAGGGTTTCTTCTCTTGATGATGACTCTCCTTGAACAAATAAAATCTCCAACAATAATACTACCCCGTGTGTTATGTGAGATCCCCTTTAATAAGCTTGTAAGGGTATGTACATACCCCTCAACAGACTGTGATGCAGAGATCCCCAGCTGATAACAATAACTGAACTAGCCTTGGAACTGGAAGAGGTACAGGTTTTTTCTCCAGCTAAAAAAATGGGCTAAGGTGAAAAAAAACCCCAACACACAAGGCTCCATAATTCCAGAGAGACTTCTCTGTAAATAAAATAATTTTTAGTCATACTTCTGCCAGAATTCTACACTGTGGGACAGGTGTGGGTTGCCCCAGGAGGAACTGTGGAAGGAAGATGGAAATTTGGCACATCACATATGCATCTGTGTCTGAGAGAGGGAGGAGGTGAAGTTCCTTTGTCCATCGGTGTACCTCAGGATATGTCTACACTGTCCTCAAACTAATGGCATGTTCAGAGATGCATCCAAGCTAGATTTGAACTGCCTCATCTTGCCATTGGTTCAGTGCCGCACAGAGCCCAGCATAAGCTCATTTTCTTCAGCTCCTTAGCTGGATTTTGCTCCCATTCCGACCTTCACTCTGCGAGATCAATATTGCACACTGTACCCAGTGTAGCTAATTTTAAACATGGGCACATCTCTGTGCTATACAGCAGTCAGTGGGATGGCTGTACACCCAGCATGGCAAGAATACCTTCCTGTTGTCACTTGTCATGCTCAAATCTCTCCACAAGAACAGAGTCTTCCACAAACAGGAGACAACCTGAGCTCTGCCGTGGTTCATTAGGAACAAGGAGCCCTGCTGTGCCTACATCCCATCTGATGTGTTGCTCTTGGATTCCTGTTTACTCTTTTATTTCCTCCCCACTGCTTCCTGCCTCTTTGCTGTACCTGATGTGGTGAGCAACTGAAGCCTCTGGGGCACAGGGTCAGTGCTGTGAGATGTCCAGCACAGTTTGGGGTATGAACAGATACTGTGCTTGAGCTAAGTCCTTCTTATGGTAAGAAGCTCTGTTGATGCCTGTTTGTTTGTTTCCGGGAGTGTGAAGGTTGATCTAGCTAAGAAATCTTTCCACTGGGAAATGCTATACTTCAAAAGTGAATTACACCTTAAACAAAGGGCCAGACTTTGAGTCCCCAACAAGATCCCTTTGAACGGGAGGAGTGACATGAATAGTCCTCCACACCAGCCTCACAACCAGTTCTTGTGCTGTCATTGCTTGAATGAACACAGTGGACTTATTTTCTGATTGCTGCCTTTGGCTTGAGGGATATATTGAAGATAGTAGTGGGGGAGCTAGGACCCAATGCAGTCCATCAGTCCCAGGTTAGAAGAATGACTTAAAAGCAATCTGTGGACAGGATGCCCTGAAGTTTTTGAAAAAAAGCTGACCCCTGATCACTCCAGAGTTAAAAGCTAGAAAGGGCATTATCTACCTTTGATTCCTTTGCCAAAGTAAAAGCTCATGCACAAGAGAGAGTCTTTAATTTCGAATCCAGGTTCTATTTTGTGCAGAGCAGCACCTGCAGAGTCAATATTTTGACTAAAATGGCAAAGTACTCATTTCCTGTACTTGGCTATGAATGTGTCCTCAGCTAGAACTGTGCTATTTCTAAATTAAATTTTCCCATAATGGGATCTAAAGGATCCATTGGGTTGATGAAATTGTTAAAAAATTATTATGATGGGGGATAGCTTGTTGTTTTATATGTTTTAAAGCATCAGATTGAATGAAAACTGTCATCTGCTACCAATGAAACAAACCCACATTCCTCTTTTTCAGATCTCTTTCTTCATAATAGAAGTCAGTATATTCTTAGGTGTACAACATTTCTGCAGTGAGGTAGTTCCTAATTGTTTTTCTTTCTTTGAATCTGGACTGAGAGCTGAGATAAAGCATCTGAATAAGTTACACTGAAAGAGAAGGAAAATCTCTTTAAGTTGATGGTAAAAGATGGAGGAGAGCGACTAAGTCTTTTTCAATAAAGGACTGGATTTGTTTTCAAAATGTTGTGCTAGTGTGTCCTACAAACCAGATTCAGTAATGAATGGGAATATCATCCTGAAGATAACAGTTCTTTCAGAAACAGCAAATCTTTTACAGCGTTATCAGGAAGCTGCAAAAAGCTTGGATTTTTGTTACAGTAAATGCCAGAGCTGGTTTTACCAACAGCTTAAATAATGGAAATCCTTGTCTCACTTTAGAGGTGAAGATCATTCAGATGTAGCTGAAGATGAATGCAGATATCATCTCTCTTTGCATGATAGTACCAGCCATTTAAAGGCTCAAAAAAATGATGGTGTGGGAAGCTATTATCTAAGAACTTCCCTCTTCTCAACATTTTTCCAGACTGGTGGACAACAGGCGCACTAATACTCTACTTTGCAAGAATTAAATTAAAAAAAATTATTTTAAAAAATAAAGCAGATGGCAACATTTGCTGTGTTTATGAAGGGCAGTTTGCAAAGACTACAGTTCCCAGTCTGTGATATCACACACACGTTCAAGTGGAGGATCTTTGGAGTACAGTGGAGGAGGAGCAGCCACATGTACCAGGAGTTAAGTGCAGAAACATTTTTTCCATAGACCCAGTGCAAGCTTACGAGTCAGTTTCCAAGCTAGGAAGTGAGATCTAAATATTCTGTGTGAAAATAGCTTGAAAATTCTGCATTGGTAAAGCAGAATTCCCTTTCTCTCCTGTCCTGTCCTGTCCTGTTCCCCAGCTGTTATGACACCTTAGCAGTAAAGGTCCATATCTAAATAAGGTGGAAATAATAAAAAAGAATAGTTCTACTAGAAAAAAAAAAAAATCTAGGGCTCAATTACAAAATCTAAAGGAAACACCTGTTGGAGAAAGAGGTTTCAGCTGAACAGATTTGCTAAGAATTTATTTTTGCATACAGCTTTCATTGAGGGGGAAAAAAAAATCAAAGGGTTGAACATTTTTTTCAAGCAATAAAATGGATTTAGAGAGCTATTTTCAGTCCCTGGATTTGTCTGTCAAACTTGATAGTACCTGCACTATGGAAAAGAGCAAGAAGAGAGGTCACTGTGCCTTGTAGAAGGTGTAAACTGAAGGAGAGCTCAGCCTCCAGGGGAGAGTGTGGGCATGAAGCATATGCCAGTCTAGGGAGTTATGGTTAGACATTGTGCTGAGACAGAGAAAAATACTCTGCTTCAGCTTCATGTACTGAAACCTAAGATTTCTCTCTGAGAACACTGAAACACTTAATATTTACTTCTCTAAGGGGAAAAAGAGCAGCAATATCATTCATTTGACAATTCTGAAAGTCCCAGTTACCCAAGAAAAAACCCCAAACCCCAGCATATTTGTACAAAATAACCCAAGGAGAAAAAATGCTTTGTCCAGACTTTATTCCAGTTGGAGACTATTATGTTATCTTGTCAATGAGATATGAACTGGAAGTCTTTCAACTGCAGAAAGTGTTTCTACAACTTGGACAAAAGCACCTTGGAAAAATATCTAGAACTAATAGGCAGATCTTGGAAAAAAATCTGGCAACTTTGGACCCCCTCTGCCACCCCAAAAAAGGAGAAGGATAAAGAGGTACAATGAAAAAGAAGGCTTATAATCAGGTTTTGTTTGCATGGGATGAAATCCTGTAGACTCTGATCGAGCACCAGCATAGTAACCAAAACCCAGTGGGGCTGTTTTTCTGAAAACAAAGCTGCTTTCAGAGGGCTATTGTTTCCATTAGAGAATATTGTGCTCTGGCAATGAAATCTTCATGTGTTTTATGCATTCTGCTGTTTGTCAGTGAAAGTGCTTTATCACATGTTTGTCACCCGGCAGGATTCAGGCCCAGATCTCTTCGAAGTGACTAATGCTATCACCTTTCAGCCTGCGACTGACAAACTCACAATCCCCTATTACTGTCAGCATTGTGGGCATGCTGAAGTATTAAAAGCTCTTTCTTGTTCCATCAAAGGAAGAATTAACCTTTTGATCTACTTTGCAGCATTCTGAACCCTGGGTTGTTTGTTTCATGTTAATGAAATTCAATCTTTGTGCAACAGCAGAGGCTTCTTAAGTCTTACAATTCTTCAACAGAGGCTGGGAATGGAAATTTGATCTCACAACTATGGTCTGAAGTCTTGCTGTCAAGGTCGTTCAGCCTTTTCTGAATGAAAGGAACTGCAAGAAAAAAAAATGTTTTCTGGTTTATTTTTGACCATGTATTGGACAAAATATATTTTTTTGCATTCATCTTTATTACTAGTCTAACAGTGCTAAATACAGTCTCTTGTCAAACAATTGTCACAAAGCAATGCTGTGAAAATGTCTTCTATTCTTAACTCTGCATCAGAGCATAGCTGGGAGGTCAGTGCTGAATTAATTCTATTAGAGATTATTCTAGATATTTCTAAGACTTTGGTTCACCTCTGTATATCAAGAACATGCGTAGATCAGCATTACTGGTAGCTTTTTTGAAGGATACTGATGGATGGTCTTTAGTCCAAGAGCTGAGGATGACACAGTGGAAGAGTGATAATGACTCTAGATCCTGTCATTGATCATTAAAATCGTAGAGCTGGGGAGGAAAGATGCTGGCACCATCCAGCTGGCAGGGCAGATCTTTTCTTTAAAGTATAGTTTGCAGTGTTATGCCACGTAATACAATATATGAGGAAAAGAGTCTGGCTTGCATTTGCAGCAATTTTCCACAGCCATTTTTCTTGTTTGGATCCCTTGCATGGAAGACATGCAATTTCCATGACTCTGGAGCACGTTTTTCATTGCTTGAGGTAAATCAGTTCTGTGCTCTGGAAGGGAATGCACTACAACTGCAGAACAGTGATGTCATAAACCTTTTTAAAATTCCTTTTTTTTTTTTTTTTTTTGTTTTGTTTTGTTTGTTTTGGAGGGTAGGCAACATGCAGTTCATGCACTCCTTGTGCTTGTAATAAAATTGAATGAATCTAAAAATTGAAATTAATCTTTCGCAAGACATGGTTCAGATAACATCACAAGAATTTCTCAGCAGCTTTTTTGGAACTTCCTTTGACTGCCAGACCAGTGCAGACAGGTGGCTTAGTGTGCATGTGTGTGAGAGGGGCAGAGTCTTTTCATATGACTCTGGATATCACCTGAAGATCGCCTTGCATATATATCGGTACGTGCAGTGTAAGCTCTAAGCACAAATACAGAGGCACCACCAACAAAAAAAACCCTTTGAAGAGCTGCAAGACAAAAATAGTATTGTTTTTGTGTCTACATGAACAAGCAGCAAGATTCACTGTCTGCCTTACAATGTAAAACGTAATAAATTGTAAGAAGCTGAGTAT
>VWZN01011470.1:21617-54599 GCA_013396955.1 Regulus satrapa | reverse complement strand
TGTCATAAACCTTTTTAAAATTCCTTTTTTTTTTTTTTTGTTTGTTTTTGAGGGTAGGCAACTTGCAGTTCATGCACTCCTTGTGCTTGTAATAAAATTGAATGAATCTAAAAATTGAAATTAATCTTTNTTGCATCCTGATATATCGGTACGTGCAGTGTAAGCTCTAAGCACAAATACAGAGGCACCACCAACAAAAAAAACCCTTTGAAGAGCTGCAAGACAAAAATAGTATTGTTTTTGTGTCTACATGAACAAGCAGCAAGATTCACTGTCTGCCTTACAATGTAAAACGTAATAAATTGTAAGAAGCTGAGTATAACTGTCATACTACCCCTTGTGTACTGATGGAAATTGAGGCTCCAAAGAGGGAAAAAGTCTGGCTTGAGATGATGCAGCAGTTCTTCAGCAGAGGCTGGGAATGGAAACTTGATCTCACAAATATAGTTTGGAGTCTTAATGTCAAGGTTATTTAGGCTTGTCTGTACAGAATTAAATTGCAAAAGAGGGAACATAAAACACTTCCCATTTAATTTTGAACTGCTTATTGGACAGAACTACAAACTTCTGTCTTACCATTAATACTGCTTCTTCATTCTTGCTTTGAAACAAAAACATACTTCAAGACATGGAAACTGTCTGAAATTAGTAGATGTTTTGTTATCTAGTCCCACACTGTAACAGTATTCTTTTTTTCTTCTTGGTTTATTTAGGTGTGAAAAGAGACATCTAAAAGCTGGCACTGATGCTTAATTTGTAGACTGTGAAAACAGGAGATGTTTGGAAAGGTACATCAATACTGATTGGAATTGTGTCATTCCCAGTGCAATTCATTCTTGTGTAGAAGACTGGACTCTAAATTCCCTGTTTCAGTGATGACAAAACCTTGCAGTAATCTTGATAGCATGCCATTTAGCTTGCAAGGACCAGAGCTGCAGTGCAAGGGTGCCTCCCTCACCTGTTTCAATTTCTCTTCAACCCTCTGCAAAGCAAATTTACGCATAAAAAATCTGGATGTGGTACAAGCAGCTTCTGCTTATGTCTGTTCTTATTCCAGTGACAGAAATTGGAGTCCTTTTTCCTGACACGTGTCTAGCTTTTTGACCAGGTTGTATTTGCTTCCTTATTTTCATCTATCATCTCCATTTCTTAAATAATTAAAGAGCTTTCATGGAGTTGATCTGTACTTTAATGCTTTGAATGCATATATGCAGCTGCAATTTTCACCTTCAAGCACCAGGATAAATAAGGATGCTGTGCCTCTGAACCGTTCCCCTCTTGTGGTAACAGTCCTAAAGCAATCTGAGTAGCCAAGATGCTGAAGGAAAGAAGTTGGTTTTGATCTGTCCCACTAAACTAATTTTCCTTTGCATCTTTTTGCAGATTAGTTATTTCTCCTTTGTAAATTAAAGCACTTGAGTAGGAAAAAGAAACAGAGAAACCAAGAAAAGAGTGCTCTTGTAAAAAAAATTAAAACAGTACCTTCAAAATTAAGAATATTTTTAAAAATGCATTTGTAATAAAAATGTTTCCTTTGCAGTTACTGTGGTAGGCATAGCTTTCTATGTGACTAAGAATACATAACTGCATATTGAGTGTAGCCATCCTCTGTTTTTAAATTTTATGAATAGTTAACCTTTTCCAGTAGCTTTTACTGTGAAGCAGAATATTTCCTAGTATGGAGGAGGTGAAAATGCTTTGGAAGGAAGGCAGTAGATGAGATTAGAGAAGAAGTACTCAAAAAATTATTTTTACTTTGGGATGTTCTTTGCTTCCTTTCTTTTTACAAGATTGCACTATCTGTATCAAAGCTCCTCCATAAGATCAGTACTTCTGCTGTGTCACCTTTTCTTCACAAGGTACTCCACCCCTTTTGTCCAATTTTGAGAATTTTTGTGGCACTACTCTCACAGAATCTGTTAAATTAGATACTGCACTAACCATTTTTCCCTGGCCATGTATAATGGGAGCTATTCCTTGGGTCTGTGGTTTTTAGATTGCTTTTTTTTTTTTTCCTACAAAGAGCAGTAGCAAGAGTAGCTTCCTCATGCCCATCTTAAATCTTCTGAATGGACCAAATCCCAATACACATGTCTATAAGTCGTGTTCAAGTTCTGTCTCTAACAATTTTTTCTATTGCTTTCAAGATGGATTTTCAAAATATTTTTACCATCTAGTATTCCCATATTGTATCTATGAAGGAAAACCAGACTGTTTTGCATTTCATACAGACATCTGGGGCAATATTACCTATTTTGTGATATAACAATAGGGAAATACACATTCTGTAAACTAGATTGTACTGAATCCTGCCTGACAGTTAGTTTTGGAGCAAGTATTTATCATGTGCATGATCTCATCTCAGTCTTCTGCTGTTATTTCATATTTACAGTCTAGACTAAATAACTTAATAGTTTTTATGCAGTTTGTCTTTTAAAACTAGCTATGAATCATATATCCTAGACATAATCTCGATCATGTAAACTTCAGACTTTGCATTATACTTTCTAATGAAGCTAGCCTAGTTTGTCTCTTGTCCAGAAATATTATAAATAACATAAGCGAACAGTATACATTTATATTGCATAGCCCCCTTTCTCTTTCTCTAGCTTTCCCCCTTCCTCCTGGTAAGAAATAATGTATTTGCTACAGTTTCTTTTAATGAAGAGATCAAAGAGTTTTTTATTTTCCTTCTGATTAGGAGAAATTTCTTTTCTTTTTTCTTTTCTTTTCTTTTCTTTTCTTTTCTTTTCTTTTCTTTTCTTTTCTTTTCTTTTCTTTTCTTTTCTTTTCTTTTCTTTTCTTTTCTTTTCTTTTCTTTTCTTTTCTTTTCTTTTCTTTTCTTTTCTTTTCTTTTCTCTCTATAGCTTATCTCTGTCTCTATAGCTAGCTCTCTACCAATTAGTAAATATAGTTTTAATTACCAGGTGATATTTCATGGGTACCAGAGTTTTGGGGGGAAAAATCTTGTAACTGCTATAATGAGAGTTGGTTTGCCATTTTATTGAGACATAATTGCCTTCTAATGGCCCATCCTCCAAAGATTCTCATACACATGGCCCCTAACATGTTTAAAACACATTCTCAGTCACTATGTTTTAGTCTTGGGCATTGGAATCTCTTCTGAATTATTTCTTTGTGCTTTTGGCTTTGTTTTCTTGTTTTGACAAAAGAGGGACAAGAAGTTTCTGAATTTTACCCAATAATTTCACCTTCTTGAAGTACAACACAGGGTTCTAATTAATGTCTTAATTTATACAAAATTATTTTTGCTTAGTTTTTCAACTTGATTCCCCTCCAGGATACAGCAGATTATTTCTGTAGATAATTTTGATCCATTTGAAAATTAATCACAAAATAAATTCTCCAAAATATGACGAATTTACCATTGATAGTTAAAATGTTCAAGTTTTCTTCTTCAGATTTTTGGTGTGCTATTCCATATGGAGAAATCCTCTTTTATATTATTATAGTTATATATATGAAAGAGCTCCTTCTTTTACAAAGCCTTTTGGGTGCTGCTTCACCCTTGTAAATATTTCTGTGCACAATCCTCAATAGCAGCATTTTAAACTCTTTCCTTTGCGTTCAAGAAAGAGGTCTGTAAGACTTTGGATTAAAAAAAAAAAAATCCATGTTTGGTTTAAGTTTTAAAATTGCCTCTTTCTGACAAGTTGATGATCAGCAAGCCTTCTGTCACCAGAGTGAAGTGTTCTTATAATCAGGGAGATGACTGTATCTCAAACATTATGGAGCATTTATGAGCGCATCCATTTGTTCAAGTCTCCTTCATTTTTAAGAATTTCACTGTCTTCCTGAGTTCACCAGGCTCTTTCCTTATATTAGAATCAGATATTTTGAAATCAGTTTCATACTAGCTCCTGCAGCAAAACAAATTGTCTTGATTTGCTTGTTCACTAGGGCTTATTTTCTAAAATGCTCTGAAGTTGCAAACAGCCTTGCTTTTTAAATATACCATTTCTGTCTTTAAAGTGTAGTCTGGCTGGCTGGACACATTCATTTGAAATCACTCAAATTCCTAACCTCTATGGCTTCCCTCTTACAGAGTCTGCCAAATAGATGAGCTGTCTGGGATTTTCATGATATCAGTGTGTTTTAGATGATATTTGCATGTTTTTAATCTCTTGGACAAAGTCTGCGCTGTTCTCTAATCATCTTGCATTTTCAGGCAACTCATAGTGAGGTACTGGGGGGTTCTTAGAGAGCACCTCAGCCCCAGCTGGAGAAAAAACTGGGACAGGACCAACCAAAGCCATGGAAAATGCTAGTATGTGTGAGGTTTAACTGAAGCCTACTGTTTATCACGGAAATTATTGAGCTTTCTTGCATGCAGAAAAATAATTTTTGAGAATCTTTATGTCTGGTGCAGTGGTGAAGCTTTATTTAAGTAGGATTTGTGAATGCTGACAGGGAAGAAAGGTGTTTACAAACAGGACGCACTTGAGTTCATCAGTTTATTTTGGAGCAAATATCTGATCAATCATAATTGATAAAGATGATCAAAATCATCCAGAAGGCTGAAATGAAAATTTTTAGAATTAACTAGTAATCACTGTAGTGATAACTAAGTGATTCTATCTTCAAGTGACAGTTAAATGGACATGAGGCAAAAGCTATCCATGAGTTTCTTTGTATTATCTTCTCTATGCCTCTGTTGGATAGCTCATATGAAAGGAGAATTTGCTTTTCTTAACTAAATATGATTTCAAATGAAAAGTGCAAGCTGCTTTGTTATGCAGCTGTGGGCTTGTCAGTCAGTAACTGTCAGATTTCTTTGGGAAGTTCAAACATGAAGCACATTAAGCTTCGAGTGAAGACCAAATTGGGGTAATCAGTTTGGGTAAATCAGAAGAGCTTACTTGACTTCAGCTAAAAATCTTGCTGTCTAGGTCTGATTCTCAGCGATACCCTTGTATTTACATATTTAAAAACTAGGAGTTGCAGAAAGCTAACTTGTGATAGCAGCATTTTTTTTCCCTGTTAAATGCAAAGCAGCAGAAAATTAGGTCCCAGCTTCCAGTCAAATTTGGAAAAAGAGAACAGCAGTGGGAGATAGCTTTTAAATATATTACAAAGTAAAAAAAAACCCCAAACTATAATACGCTCCTCATTTATTTTTCATCACCTTCCTTGTATGTGTGAATAGTCACACTGAGGCACAACTATATTTAATCCTTTTTTTAAATCAGCTCCTGTCAACATAAGCTGTAATTGAAGGCCAAGTCAGTAAAACCTCACCCTGGAAGTGGTTGTAGCATGAATTGCATCAACTCTCTGCCTCTCAGGGCCCCAAAACAAGACCAGTGCTGCAGTGCCTGGCACCTGACCAGGCCCAGGGCTAGAGACACCAAGAAGCACATTCTTCAGCAGACTTTTGGTTCCCCAGACAATGTTGTGCCCCAACAGGAAGCCAGGTAACAAAGCCAGCTCTCACCCTTGGAAGAGCAAATCCCCATGGATGAGCAATGCACTGTTGACAGCAGAAAGTATGACTCAGACTTTGGATTTGGTTAACTGGAATACCAACAGGGTGATGTTGGAGTTGTGTTAATGCTGTTCCTACCACAACAAAGACTCAAAGTATCAGGAACTGTCTAGGTCTCAGTCATGTTTTCATCTTTTTTTACGCTGGTAAGTGCAATAGAGATGTTATGAACTGAAAGTCAGTAATTCTTGACCCAAAGAGGTAAGTGGTAAATTATGTAGAGATGGAAGCAGTGTAATAGAGCCTTAGTTCAATGTGTAACTATTATGAGATATATAAAGAATGATGGTCTTAAATTTGTGCCTTTGTTTTTCATGTTCTATTACATGAAATAGCATGAAAATATGATTATCCAGTAAATGAGAAATTAACTGAAAGAAAATTTCATAGATCTGAGTGAGATGTTTAAATTCTGCTGCATTTATACAGATCCTCTCACAACCTGACTGATGTCATTAAGTGACATCATAGTGCAGCATGACACAATGCTATTTTAAATGTCATCAAGTCCAAAACTAGTGGTATGCTAGCTGAGAAAAAAACCTCAGGGCATCCAGTAATTTTTTTCCCCACAGACTTCTTGCAGAAAAGATCCTTTCAGCTCTTTTTGTGGTTCTCTTCCTGGTTTCCTTTTCTCATAGTAGGGATATTACCCACCACAAGCTGGTGAAAATGCTATTTGATGTATTAGCATGGTCCAAGGATACATATTGGTGAATACTATTGTGCTAATATTACTTTGCATCATCTTCCTCTTTTATCTTTCTGATTGGTGAGTTTGCCTCTTGCACGACTGTCCCAAAATAATTAAGGGTCTGAGTGCCTCTGTGCCCTTGTAAAATCCTGCCATTTTTTTCTCTAAAGGTCATTACATTAAATAGAAGCAGCAGTGATCTTTATGAAGGCAAGAAAACCTCCCCCAAAATGATAAAAGAGCAGCCACACACAAAGCCTTTGGTAACTCTGTTATTGACTGAATGAGTTCCTTGACCTCTTGGGATTAGTTCAGTGTATTTTTGCGTTAGACTGAGTTTTAGTTTAAGCCATAAACTAGTTTTGTCAGTACAGTTACTCAAAATGTAGCGAAAAAATCAGAGACAATCTGGTCAAAGAAACAGGGCTACTGAGAACCTTCACAGTGGTACACTTCTTGTGCGGGGAAAGATGCCAGTCTTCAGCTGCTGCTAAGGCTGAAGACTGGTTGCCTTCCCTGAAAAAAGACCAAGGCTTAAAGCCACTGGGCTCCTCTAACTCCTTGCCCACATGGATGTTCAGGCAGATCAGGGGCCCACAGAACTGGGTATCTCTGGTCTTCCCCGTGAGACTGCGGACTCTGACCCATAAGTTGAGGCTTTTCAAGCTGTGACAAGAAATGGCACAGATTTCTGTTTTTTCATTTCATGCCTATGAATCTGGGACCACTGAAGCCACTTGAAGACCTCCAGGAGTACAGACATTGATTGCTGTATAGCCTAAAATGTTTACAAGCAGCTATTTGTGGATCAATAAATGACAACATTTCGATTTAGATGTTACTTTGTAATGAAAATGCTGCCCTGCTGAAGGGATGGTCAGCTAGACTGCCCATGTGAGACTCTCAAGCTGGAGACAGTCCCTCAGACCTCAGATGTACCTGGAACTTGTTTGCTTTCCTGACATCTTGACCAGGTGTTGAGGAGCAGGAAGATGGACCATAGACAAGAGTAGGTCTCCTGAATTCCATCTCATCTGCCATGTGCCCTGACATCCAGTCTCCCGTTTACTGTTGGGTCAGCTGGTGTGCACTTGTTAGAGAAGATATGAAGACAGCCTCTTTAGTCCAGATGCAAGGGATACTGAATTAAGAACTCTCTTCCAAAGAGCACACTTACATTTTAGACTTCTGTAACATCAGGGTAATGTTTATCACCTTAGGATCATTACTTCATGCCTCAGTTTACCTGCAGTAAAAATCATCCACCTTCTGGACGGATGCTGATGGATACTTCAAATGGGAGAGAAGAGAGCTGCTCTAGAAGCAAGGGCTGTGATCTTCACCATCTCCAGAATCATGTCTCTAGGTAGTAGAGGCTCCCCAGCACCTGGATTTGGACTTTGGCACAAGACAAGGGCTGCTACTGATCATTTGCCTTTAGGAGGCAAAAATGCTGTTGAGCTTGTAGCAACGTGCCTGACCTGAGATTGGAACAGCTGATTTCACTGCAACTATAAAGCTGAATGAGGATTTCTCCACTTCCATGAAGAACGGGACACTTCACATGAGGATCTGTAAAGCAAAATTCCAGAAGTATAGCACTGGCCAGAAAGTGTAATTAAAACAGCTTGGCAGTTAGATGTCTCAAAAGAACTTTTTTTTTGTGAACTTCCAAATTTCAGTAAATATTCCCCAGGAAAATGTAATAAAATAGAAACTAGTTTTGAACAAATTCATTTCAGAATTTTGGTACTTCAATTTAGCATAGGATGTTTTTACTTTAATGTATTTGTTCCCTAAATTTTAACTACTAGTGAGCATTTTATGCAACGACTGGCATATTTGATGATAAAAGAGCTGCATTTATTTAAAAAATAATTAATTGAGTTTGCTACTTTGTAATGGTTGAGATATTTTATCTGTTTTCTAGATCAGATTTTGTACCATAAAGAAACTATTCATATAAATAGACAGCACTTTGATCTAGAAAAAGTACTTGTTTCAATTTATTGTTGAAGAAAAACTTACTGTTCTTTCAGATTTTTTAAATGAAGGAGTATATGTGAAACTCTTCCAGGTTTCCTTTAGAATCACACTGTAAAATAAAAATATTTTTCTAACATAGCATAATACCAATGAGACAAAGTTTAGGGACAATTTCACACTGGTACAAATGCATTTGTAGCTCCTTTCAGCACTCCTGCAGGAAGCAGACAGGGAGATGGAACTCCAATGTCTTTTTCTGGTCAGATGCACGTGACCAAAGCCCAGGTGTCTTGAACTTGGACATCCTGCCTGCTGTTGTGGCAAAAGAATGTGTTGCATGTCTGACTGAACTGTGCTGCCGCACGGCAGGGATATGGAGGGAAGGGGACTGTTTCTGTTTATGAATGAGCACAACCTTGCTGACCATGGTTTGGGGTACAAACAGGTTTTTTCTACGACTCCTTCTGGCCAGTGGTTGCTTACCTTGCTCCACTGGTCTCTGAATGGAGCCTTCTGTAACATGGGAAAGGGTGCAAGGGGATTGAACAGGGTAGGAAGGAGAAAGGGAGGGTGAATTTATGGATTGCTTCACACAGGGAAAAAGGCAAATGTTGCTCTTGTTTTGGTGAAGGAGAAAGTAATTTCTGAAGCATGAAATGCAAACTCAGACTATTGTATCATTCTGGGAAAGGGAATAAATTGCTTGGAAGAAACTTGGCTTTAAAGAGGTTCCTGATTTTTGACGATAATAGCTATCAGAGAATGATTACAGGATCTTGTGTGGAGAGGACTAGGAGACCCAACTAAGCAGAAAAATCACAGAAAGTGCTGATAGAAAAGATATGTGCAAAATTAAAAATAAACATTTTTTTTTCTGGATGATTTTTGCCAACTGCTGGGAGTGGCTTTCTATCCCTGCTGGAAAATATCTCACTGTGTTCTCAACTACTTCATTTTATTCCAGTGGGTTTGATTACTTAAGGGCATACATTTGTCTTGGTATATGATTATGCAATGCATTTTCTTGTGGCTAGAAACTAGAAGTAGTATCAAGGTCATACTTGGTAACCAAGGAAATAAGATGCCAAGGTTTATAGATATATCTTTCACCTTGGGAGTTATCTCATGCAGATCAGCATAAAATAACAATAATGGCAAAGTCTGGAAGAAGTTTTTACCATTGCTGTCTCTGGTCTGTGGCTGCATGGAAGATTTCAGCCTTAGTAACTGCTATTACCAACATCTTCTCCACCATTACGCAACACATTTTTCCTTTTGCTCAGACCAGCCTGAGCAAGGTGCTTTGTGAAGAACTGTGTGTGCTATTTGTAGGTAAAGGACTTGCAGAGTCTGGTCTATTTATAGATAATACAGTTAATCTCATCTTGAAACAAGGAGAAAAGCGATATAGACAGGGGCAGCTGTGAAACTAATTTATTATATTTAGCCATCACATCCTCTTCTTACCTGCTGTTTATTGAATGTCATGACTGCACGCAATTAGTCACTGTTTTGTCATTGCTGGCTTGTGTGGTCTCCTATTCTCACTTTGCAGACTCATTAATAGTTAACTTGTGATTTCCTTCTGGGAGCTTAATCCAGTTTATTCAAATGTTCTAACCATATTTATTTGGGAGTTTTATATTGTTCCAGCTTCATTTCCCACACAGCTGTACGTGCTTCTTGCAGAAAAAAGATCTGTACAGTCCTATTTATTTATTGATTGTAAGATTCACACTGCTTGGAAGCAGGAAGAAAACAGCAGCCCGTGGCTGGTGGAACACTTTTTTCCAATTATAGTTGAGAAGTCTTTATCATTAGTCCAGTTATACCCATTAGAGCGTTCTGCACTGACCTGCCAGTATATCTTCCTTGGAAAGTTACCCCATCCAAGGCTGTGTACTGAACAAGATTGCCAAGACTGCATCCAGCATTGCATGTTTCCATGAGCTAATCACTGGTAAATACTGATTTGTTTGGGGCTTTTTCTGTGTTAAACACTACTCTCCTTTATATAAGAAATCCAGAGCTACAGATTAGAATTGACCGTCAGGCCCCTGAGAGAAAACAAACGTGGTTATATCAGCAAATTATCTCTTCCAGATGGCCATGATTTTACAGTTCCTTGCTCAGAAAGAGCTTGGTCATTACTTTTGTTTTGTCATAGACAAGAAACTTGCTATAAAAACCTCATCCCAAAGCTCATGTATATGTAACACTACATACATAAATAATATAGTGAAAATATTTATCTCTAGAAGGATGATTCTATCTAATATGCACTTGAAATGTGAGACAGTAATGGTACTAGTAAAGATAACCTTACAATTACATAACAATCACAGGTGAGGGGTAAATATTTTTTCTATATTTTTCATTTTATGCTTACATCCTAAAGCCAGATAAAGAAGACTATGTTTTCTTGTAATAGAAATATTTCTTTCTAAACTACAACATGTGACATGATAAGTTGGCATTTTAGACTTGGTCTATGCCAGAATGATACAGAAAGAACAGTTAAGACAGCAGCAAGGAGAGATCATGTTAAAGGCAGCTAACTTCTTTCTGATAAGTAACAAGGAGAGTAGCTCCTGCCAGCTTGTCACTGCAAGAGGCAAACCCTATGATCTTAAACAGTTTCCAGTGCCTGTGTTTCAGCAGTGGTTGACAGGGAAGCAAATCTGCTTTTTATCATCCTCGTGCAGGCTGCTGTAACGTCACTGTGGCTAACCTCTGGCTGTGTGAAGGACAGGGCATTGCAGCAACCTCAGAGAACATGACAGAGAAAGTCAAGGAACGGGATGCCATAAATAGTGGGAGGGAGGGGAAATTAACTGAAGAAACATTTTGGAAGAAAAGTAACTCTTTTTAGTTTTGTGTTATCTTTTCTGTTTAGAAAGCTTGGGTTTTAGTGAAGCTGTATCCAAACAACAGCAACAGAAACAACAACTGCAAAAAATCTCCATGCTGTCCCCAAGAAAAGGTCCACAGGCATCTTCTGGCCTATGCATACACTAAAATTACTGGGATTGCAACTCAGAGTACAGAAGCCTGTTTCCTATTTAAAGATGTTGAAATACAAGTGCAGTAAATCATAGGTTGAAATTTTGAAACTTCTCTTTAGTTGAGAAACCAATATTCCCTCACAAAACATCAATGATGAACATTTACAGTTTATTGTCTCAGTTTGTATTTGTCTGTTCTGCACCTTTGCTGATCTGGAACAGCATCAGCGGAGGGTCTCTTCCCCTTTGCATGAACTGCATTTAAGAGGACTCAAGTCATGCCAGAAAGATTTTATGTCCATTATCAAATCAGTGATGTGTGCTGAAGAATGATGCACCAATTTCCAAGTGCAAAAACCTTTTAATGATCCACCATGACTCAGAAGCCTATGATCTTGCAAGTAGTAAACATATGTGGTAAACAAAGTTGGAATACATCTAAGTATCTTATAAATACAGATATATTTTATTTAGACTGGGAAAGACACCATTTTCTGATGTTTCCTGTAAGATGTAATTTCTGTTGAAAAGATAGTCTGCAAATACCAACACATGGGATTTCTGAAATGAAGTATGACCCCTGGCAGCTGCTGGCTGAAATTGGTGTGGTGCTCACTGGGCTCAGTGCTGCCCACCTCCTGAACAGCAGCTGTGACTTTCATGATTCTGTTAATTTTGCTCAGTGTCTGCTCCCTTCCCGGGTCTGGATCGCTGGAATGTGTCTGCCCTCTGGAAGCAGTTTCAGAGTTTCTAGGTCCCCCAGGCCAGTTGGCTCTCTTGCTTGTAGGGGCAGGATGCCTGGCAGCCCCTTGGAATCCCACTCCATGATTCATCAAAGATGCTGATCCCATCCCAGTGCTGATACCAGCCTTCTCTGTTGAAGCCATGTCTTGTTGGAGAGTGCACAACAATCTTCGACTGGTAAAAACGTTTAATTGATACTCCCAGAGACAGTGAGACACAGGCACATCATTATCATTAGTTCTCTTGATGTATAATTACCAGACATAATTCAATATTTCTCCCATGAACATAGCATTTATCAGTTATGTTCCACCTGCCCCTTTGGCAGTGTCCACAGCACAGAATAGCTGAGCAGGCCTGCCAGCCCTTCCCAGCCTTCATCCTCACACCCTGGCACAGAGTTGGAAGGCAGAAGTGATCTAATGCCCATTACCCAATTTTCTTCACACAGCTCACCCTTATGTCAGCCTATCCTTTCTCCATATCCACATCTCTGTCCTTGGCTGCTGGGCCCACTGCCTTCTGTCACTTCAGTAAGGCAGCATTACTGTATTTCCCACTGCTGCATACACTCACTTTTCTTCTCATTATCTCTTCCTTCAGAGTTCACTGAGCTCTCTTCTGCCTTCAAACTTCTTTTTCCATTTTGCCTATCACTGGGGAGCCAGAGCTTCCTCTTCCCCTTCCTACTTCAGAAGCAGTCAGACACAGACTTTTCTCATCCTATCCCTTCATCTCCTGTTTTGCAATAAATGAGTCTCTTCTGCCTTCTTCTCAGGTATCTTTCTATTAAACACTGTCTCAATATGTTTTACCTCCTCTTTCACCATTTGTCCTGGAGCCATGACAAAGTCAGTTTTCTCTTTGTCTTGCCTCATTCATCTCCTTTCCACTCAATAACCCCAGCTCTTCTTCCACTGGGATTTGTTCCACCCAATTTGTCTTATTTCTTAAGGCTTATTTGATTCAGCTATGTGTGTTTTTATGTGAGCATCCAAATCTAATGACCCATTTTTTAACCCATTGGTAAGCTGAAACCTCAGCAATAACAGAATGAAGATCTTAAAATTATAAACTTCCGCGTTTTTTGTGAAGATTGATGACTGGGTGAAGAAAAGAAGACTTGCACTTGCCTTTCCTTCTAGAAAGGCTGCAGCCTGTGCTCCTTCTTCCAGTGAATGCACAATTATTAATTATTATTAATTGTTAACACCAGGAAAAACTTTGCTCAGATTTTGCATTTTCCTCAACAAAAGAAGTGAAGTCACACAAAACAAATTTTTAAGAAATCAGACAACGGTAATTCTGTTGCTCATGAAACTGTTCTTTTTCACTCTTTCAGTCAGTGTTTCACTATTTAACTTTGAAGTTTTACTTTTTTATTTTATATCTACTTTTAGCTGCTTTTATCTTGGTTTTTTCAAAATGTCTCATACAAATTTTTAGTCACTCAGGTTTCTGGTTTGACCTCCGTTTGTGAACCCATTCTTTCTGCATCTTGACTTCTTCTTCGAGGTATCCCTCTTCATGTCTCCAAATTCTCCTTTATGTATTGTCTTCTTCCTTAATGCTTCTATTTATCTTATTTTCTGTCTGAGGACTCTTCTCATGAATGTCAGCTCCTTAGTTTTGTAGCTGCTGGTGACTGCCACTATCCCTGAGCACCTTCCTTATAGTCTGTGCCTATGTAAGGAGAAAATTACCTTTAAAATGTTAAAAAAAAAAAAAGAAAAAAAAAGAAAAAAAAACGATTCATTTTTCTGGAAGAGAAAGGAAGAATATGGAACCTTTCTGAAACCTCATAAATTAATTCATAGCCAGAGTGAAAATTGATCTGCCCTTTTATCAGACTTGATAAATTTTCATATAAATGTTCACAGTTCCGTCACATGCAGAAGAAATCTTTCTCTTATTACAAGCTGAGATGCATATTTATTTCTGAGACATGTAAAGTTATTCTGCAATGAGAAGGCTGTATGGATTTCAAGTCATACAAGTTTTATTTTGCTTATTTTATCCTCAGTGACCTCGCAATAGTAACTAATATTAAAAGAAATTGTGGGAAATTAAGTTGGAACCTCCTGAATAGAAGAATATCAATAATTGGCATGGAAATATATTTAAAAAACAACAAGAGGAGACATGAAGAAAAGGAGCAGGAAAAATTGTTCCTTCATCCTGGAATATCATCTGAATTGTTTCAGATATACCAACAATGAGTTAAACTCCATGTTTCAGAGGTAAGATCCTAAATCATATACTTGCAGAGAAAATTTAGTACAACCTGAAATAAAAATATAACTGATGCAAGAAATCAAGGATAGAAGGCTTTTATAATTGAGTGGCAGATAATAAGAAGCAGCAGAGAATAGATGCTCTCTAGTGGGCCTGGTTATGAGGGATACTCCTCATTTTCAGTCCAGAAGCACATAGAGCAATCTCTCCAGCAGAGTTTTCAATCACTGCATTTCATAAATCCCAGAGACCACACACAACTGCCTGCACAGGAGTGAAATTAAGATCCTGTACTAAGTGAGAATTTGATTTTGCCCTGAGCAATTTCTGCAGAAAATTTTCTTAGTACTTCAGCCTGTGAAGTATTACAGGTAGAGCGTTACGACAGATAGCTTCATTTCCAAGACCAGTAAGAGCTCCTGAGTGAGAGTAGGTTCAGCTCCCAGTTTCATACCTAAATTGAGCAAAAGGAAATCAAGTAAATAGGAGCAAGGAAATTGCAGCTTGCTTGTGTGCCATCAGATCAGACCATAGCTCTTACACTAACATGAGATAAATGGGCACACCATACTTGACAGGCGATAACCTCAGTTCTAATCAATAGGTGGAGAGTTTTGAAATATTTTTTTTTTTTAACCTGGATTTTAGTCTTTATGTCAGGCTAGAAAAAGAAAGCTTCTCAAAATATTATTTAATATATGTGTCAAAACCTATTGTGCGGAGAGCAGTTTATGCTTTAAATTTGTAATAGCTGGCTGCCTTGTAATGCACTACCATTCCTGTAATTGCCATCAAATTTTAGTGTTTTGGTCGAATAGTTATTTGCTGTTAAGTCACAATCTGCTTCTTATGCACTGCTTGTAGGGAACTATGAAATTATCTGTCTATGATAAAATAGCTTATGGAAGAGGGTAGCAGTTGAGGCTAATAGTAATGGTTATGTAATTGCAGTGAAATGTGGAGAGATTCTTCAGGTCACTGTTTTTTCTAGAGTCTGTGCAGACAAGTTGTTAAAAAGTGCCTACTTTAGTTACAGGAAACATTGACTGTATGAAACACGCAGGAGAAAGGGAAAGCAATTATGGATACGTACATACATAGTTAAACAAAAATAAAAGCAGGCTTACATATTTTGTCAATGAGAATCTTCTTCATATGAACATTTCAAGTGGAATCCAGCAGATATTGCAGGCAGACAATCAGCTGCTGGAAGAAAAGGGTAAATTGTTAATTGATTGTAATCAATAGCATTGATTTTGTACCTCAGATATTATGATATTCATTCTTTTCTCCAGACCATTTTAGTGAAGACAGTTAAGAAGCATACCTGCCTTAATGCCTTATATTCTTAAATCTTCTCAAAATCTCCCTTACCCCTGGATTAAATGCCGAAACTTTCCTCATTTGATTTGTCTTTCTTTTCTTCAGTTTTCTGTTTGTTGTTGATTTCAATTTTCTGGAATTTCCTTTAACATTTGTGGGATTTTATTCAATAAAATTTATCCAGGAAATTGCTTGAAATGCAACCACTTAGGTGGAATATTTTCCCTAGATCTTCCGTAGCAGAAAATAAACGCAGTGTAAACCTCTGCCATTATCTCATTTAAATCTGTTTCTGCTTTCAGCTTATAGCCTCACTAAATTAGCATTAGAGAAACAGACCTTTATGTTAAATTCATTGCAGGGCTGTGCCAGCAGGACTAGTTGCATTTTAGTGGTCCCTCATTGCCTGTTTGCACAAAATTATAGCAAAGCCCTGAATAGTAAATTAAAATGGAACACAACCTTTTTATGTTGAACTTCGAGTAGTTGAAAGCTTAAGCTTCTGTAGAACCCCATTACTATTGCATAAAGCATGTTTTCCATATTTAAAATTCTGATTAATTAAAAACACTTGCAGTAATTAACATGCATGCTAGAGGAAGCCAGAAATTATCTACCCAAAATTACTTGGGGTTTATTTTGGTGTACATACAAGAAAACTTGATATACAAACTCTTTTCCTGGACTTCTGACTCCATGAAGTAACACTGCCTGGGTGTCTGGTTTTATATTATTCCTTATAGTAGGCTTTTCTCTTGTGGGCAGCTCTGTCTCTTTGAGCAGAGTTCTTCTGCCTTGTGTATATTTCATGTCCCCAGTTTGTGACCCAGCAGTTTGTGACCAGTTCTCCTCTTGCTTACTGCCTCTATCTTTTTTTTTTTTTTCCCAATGAGCCCTTCTTTGTCTTCTTCACATGTGCTACTGTATTAATATAATATAAGACACTGTAGGAAACATAATAACTAATAACTGTTGCTACAAACTGCAGTGTAACCAGGGTTGTTGAAAGATGTTGCCAAATGAGGTGAATTCATATGGCACTTAATGGTGTTTAAGCCAGTATTTTGCCTTACCTTCCTGTCATGTATTTCTTTCAAATCAAGGGCTCTCTGGGCTATAATCCTACAAAGATCCATAATAAGATGAAGTGTCTATACATAATTTAGGACTAAAAGTTGCTAGTAGGATATAGTAAACACCCCAGTTTTATAGCACTGTGTGTCTGTAAGCTCCTGTTTTATTTTACAGTCTGAGCAAAAACAAGAGTAAGCAAAGCCCAGCTAAACATAAAGATACAGTGCTGGTCTTCATGGAAGCTTTTAACAAAATCTATTCTGAAAAACAGATTTTACTTGATAGCTAACCTGCAACTACATACTGAATGAAGAGTGACATTACTGAAATGGCTTTAATTCTTTCATAAATACAAATAAGGTTAAGGTCCATATCAGTTTGTATCAGAAGATGGACGAAATATTTAATCCACAGTTTGTATTGCACTTGCTTGTGTCTGGACTGTTCAGGAACATGTGACCACTATATGTGGACCAGACAGACCACTGAACCTGCTTCAGTACTGTCACCATGTCTCTTTGATTAATCTCCATTTTGTGATTTTGAGTTGATTTTGATGATACTTGTAAAAGGTTATGTAGAATCTGTGGGTGATCTGTTAATTCAGAGTGCTTATGTGTCCAAGCACACATACTGAAAGGAAATCGTTCATTTCATAAAGCTGACAGAAGACAGATACTGAGTCTGCAGCTCCCCTGAAAACTCACCCAAAAGTTCACCTGCCAAGACTGAATTTGTGGATCTTATTTTTTTTAACTCTTCAGTGAATTCAGAGTGGTGCTGCTGGTAGATGTTACTCTTCTCCCCTGGTTTACTAACCAAGGAACCACTGTGCTTCTTCATGGATCTGGCACTTCTGTTATGAGCACTTTGAGGAAGACAAGCTCAGTGACTTTCAAAGACCTGTGCATTCTTCCAGTCTAACCCAGCACAGTTCCCACAACTTTACAATTAATAGTTGCATGTGTATTTTAAAGAAAGCTGTTTCTTCTTTATATACAAAATTTCCTTGTTAAAATAACTTCTGTGCAGCACCTCATATGGACAACTACAATGTTTTCTATGCATGAAGGTGGAAAATCTTCAGGTGAAGACAATTGAAGACAATTTTTAGACAGCAGAGAGAAGGTTTTCAGCAGTTAGAGAGACCATGATTTTTCTCATAGTGTCTGTCACTTACTTATAATGTTGTATAAGTCTAAGTTGTCAGGTATAAGACACTGTGACATTAATTTTTCCCTGCATGTGGAATTAGACTATAATTACTGCAAGCTGGCTGAGATGTTTTGGATTTATCTCCTGCTTTATTGTGCACTGATTACCCCTCATGGACAAGCCCATTAGCCTCTGTTAACCATGTTAATGGTTTCCCCAGAACACTCTGCAGCAGGACTTGTGATGATAGAGTCATCTCACTTGACAAGTAAAGCAATTTGAATGAAAATCAGATTTGAATCAAAGCTTTCATAGTTATTTAGGAAACTATTTCCTAATTATTTATCAAATTATTTCCTTATTTATTTATCCGTCTTCACTCTTTCTCCTGTTAGTACATGAAGATGATTTTATACCACACCACCTTGTAAGCTTTTTGTCATTGTTTGAGTAATTGCATAACTCTGTCAAGAAAAACATAACCAAATATAAATTCAAGGTGGTGACACCTTTTAATACTAGCAGCTATGTATCCTCCATATAATATAAAATATGATTAACTCTTTGGGGTTACACAGAATTCAGTTAGCCAGAGTGTGAGGATGTCAGACTACTATAGGATATTTATTTGCTGTTACTTCAAATTGGCACTTGTTGGTAATTTATTTGATTAAAAATTAGCATATCCAGATTTTGCCATGCTGTGATTATGAAGGCTGATTTAGCAACAAATTGTAAACCAGGCTTATTTGGTAGTGTGCTGCTCTAGAATAGGAAGAGATGGTTAAGCTTGCTATTACATGGAGTCAATAAGGTAAGGTTTTATTAACTCTGAAATGCATCACTGATGTTTCTACCCAAGAACCTGTGTCATCTAAGAACCTGTATGGGTGTACAGGGTCAGAGAAGAGGCCCAGCTGTCCCAGTGTCCCATGTTCAGCAGCAGCCATACAGGGAGGCCCAGGAAAGAAGCACGAGGAATGACATCTTTCTCATAACACATTCATTTACTCCAGCTGTTTCCAGCTGTCTTTCCTAGGGCTGGATGTTGTTTGGCAGTCTTAAGTAACCCTTAGAAGACCTCTCTTTGTGCCCACCTGAGCTTTACTATCTGCAGTTGTGGCAAGATGTTGCACAGGTCCACCACCTGTTACATGAAAAATTACCTTTCTTGTTTGCTGCCAATCTGGCTGCTACCAGCCTCTCTTCTATATGGTCAGGAAGGTCCCCTCCAATCCAATCCAATCCAGTCCAATCCAATCCAATCCAATCCAATCCAATCCAATCCAATCCAACCCAACCCAATCCAATCCATTCTTTTCCAGACCTAACTAATGTGAGCCCTAACTAATTTAGATCATGTTCCAAATGGAAATATTTCCTTTTGCCTTTCAGCAGTACTTCTAGATTAGACCGTTCTGCCCTTTCATAATAGAAATTGTTTGGTAGCTTTTAGCTGACAGCTAACTCCACAGCTTCTATTGCAGGGAGGTATTTAACTTCTCTATATTTCTCTGTACAGGTATGTCTGATTCTGGAATGGTGCAAATCTGTAAATTTGTTGTTTTCAAAGCAGCTCTATCTGTTTAGACCAAATGAAGCTGTCACTGGGGATTTGCCTTTCTGTTTATTGATGATGATGTAAATTTAATAGGTGTTTGAAGATTTTACAACTTTTGTAGCCTACCTTAAAGTTAATCAATGACCTAAATCTTCAAAATAATCTCTGTACAGAATTAAATGATAAAGAGAAGTGTGTAAAACAAAGTAGAGTTGTGTTTTCTCCTGTTTGGACTTAAGCCTACTTGCCAATTGAATTTGGTCTAATATTACAGCTCTGGTGAGAATTTGGATTATGGAAACAGGAGTGCCTTATGTAATTTATTCCACGGGTAGTATGAGAACACAGCATATTTCAGTAGTGAATAATTCAATGCAAATCTGACAACAGTCATTGGCATGGATGAGTAGCCTCTCTAAATGAAGTCTTTTAAATCATGCACATTCAGAAGAAATATTCAGTAGCATTCAAGTTAAATGTGAACTCTAATGAAACAAAGGAAGATCATAAAATAAGCAAACTGAAGCTGACTAAATGCTTTATTCAAGGAGTCTGTGGAAGAAACAGGAAAAGGCGTAGACACAGTCTGCCCTTTTAATTACCATGTTAAAAACCAACATGCAAATTGTTTATGCAGAAGTCAAAACCAAACCAAGCAAACTACCTCAGAGCTGGGCAGCATTCCACCCACAGATGATTTGTCACACCATGTCTTAAAACTGCCAGCAAGAGCCTGCAATGTTGCAATAGTCCAAGCACCACCCAAGGAACTGGCACACAGAGCACATCGCTGGGCCACGTGGATCTGATCACAATTCTATGGCACAAATTCAGCACATAAATATTAACTTTGATCCCCACATATGTACTTTTTCAATAGTTTGAGCAGCCATTGGAAGTAATAATGCAATAAAGAATTTGTTTACAATTTCTGAACAAGATAACATTTAACAGGAAGCAAGTAAGAGAACTGACTTGTCCATTCAAACCTGTCACATGACAAACTATTTCACATTTAAAATATAAAACAGCTGTCATTCCTTGTTGCCATTTGAACCAAATTTTATGCCTTTATGAGAATGGATTTTAGCTTCTTTTTGGCCTAGTAAACTTTGGGTGCCATATCATAGTTTCCACTCTTTCAGAGATAGAGATGTCCAGTTTTAACCAGCTGATTTTGCTAAAGCAGTGACATTAAAGGTTGAGCAGGGATATGGACTCTCACACTTAACTAATTAAATGCCTTTTATTACTGAATAGTGAATGGAGATGTTTGCTGAGGCAGACAGGTTATTTGGTAACTGCTAGTTGCAGACTTTTCTTTGCCGCTGCTCTATGAGTCTGAGCTTACAGGAAACCTTCAGTAATGTTTTCAGAAGATACAGGGAATGCTGAGAGACTATGGCAAATCACAGCAGAGGCAGAGCCCCGAATGCTGAACGACGTTACAGCTACCAAATCCTCCAAAACTGTCAGGACAAATAAGACTCTCTAACACTGTCTTTTTAGTGTTAGTGAGTAAGGCATTACTTTATTCTTAGCCTGGAGGCATGTGTGTGGCCAAGAAAATTCTGGTCTCTACACAAATGCAGATACAAAACTCATTATTTATACATTTTTAGCAAACAAATAAATTAATGTTCATTGGTTCTAAATTACATAATTTGCTTTCATTAATCAGTATTATGTTTTCTATTGGTTATTGATTTCTCACTTCTCATGCTAATTGGTTTATATTTTTCAGTCTTTTTTCCAGGTAGAGACTTTTCAACACACATATACTGAGTCTTTGTTAGCTTCTTCTCTATCCTCTAGTTTCTGCAAGATGTCCTTGTAGACCATAAATTCTGTGCTTCTTGTATCCAATTTCAACAATACATCACTCTCTCCCAGGACTTGTTCACTGAAGCATATCAAGGTTAGCTTAGCAAAACTTAAAGTTTTAATAATTTTCCCAAGCTCTATTCCCACACTAGCTGCTTAGGACAACTTTCCTAACTGCTGGCTAAGAGTAATTTAAGAATAAGATACCATTTATAATTAATATACATACATTGTTTACAATTAAACAATCAATTTAGAAGTTAATTAAAACCATTAACTAAAATTTTAAGAGGTTCTATTGTTTTCAACACTTCCAGAATAATTTCACTTCTTCTGTATTATTTCATAGCACCAGTTTGGAACATCAGTGCCTATGCTGCTGTCTCGTAGTTACTTACACAATCAGCTGATTTATCAAACAATAATAGTTTCTACCAGTTTCCCTAAATTATGCATGGCACATGATGTAAACCTTTTCGAAACTATTTGTCACTCACACCCCTCAGAGTGGATTCTGGGCCATGTCTTCTTCTTGATGTCAAGGAAAAGTACCAATTCCTTATGAAATTACTGCCAAAACAATACCATTATCTGGAATTAGGCTGGTTAGCCTCCTGCAATGAGCTGCCTTCTGTGCTACATGATCATCTAATTTGCGAAGCCTTATTTAAAAATGCACACAGTGTGCCAGGTGGAAAAATGCTGCACAGAGCTCAACACTACTGACGCTTACATGAACACAGGGATTATACTTATATTGTTCTGTGTCCACATTTCTGACATTTCCCTTGCAGCAGCATTTTGGGAAGTGTGGCCTTACATTCTCTTTCGGCTGCTAAACTGACTCTGTAATACCTGAGGTCCATTATGCAAAACCATCTATGTAACAGGGAGTATTTTCAGCCTCTCACCCTACAGGATCTCAGAGCATTTTCCAGAACAATATACATGTGTCATTTACTGTCTGGGGCTTAGTACAGCCCAGTAAATATTTCACCCATCCAATAAAACCTACATTCAGAGCCTACATAGGGTGGGTGTGTGTAAGAGTACAAGAGAGGTGGCAATACCAGAGAATATAAAATCTACTGAAATAAAATTTGAACCCATAGGACTGTTGACAGCCAAAAAATCCCCCAGGAACAGGGTGTGTGATGAAATCTTATGATAAAAAAGCAGCTCGCCTGCATTCACTGAAGGTTTGAACTTTAAAACAGAATCCTCCAATGCAATTAACCTCCCCAAGATACCAATAAAAGAACATCTTTGTCATGCCAACAGAGAAATAAAACACCGCAATAAATTCTGATGAAAATCCAGCGTCCAATAGTATTTAAAAAGAAATTGTAGCATCGGTACTTGATACATCCCATCCTGTGAGAGCCCCCTTCTATCTGGCCATCTCTGATCTCTCCTGCATGTGCTGGCTCGCTGCCTTTGAGAGAGCTGTTATCTCACCATTCTGCAGATGAGAGCAGGAAAGGTAATGATGAATAGAGTTATAAAGTGATCAAAGTTCACACAAAAAATCAACAACAGAGCTGATAGGAGAAACATCTTCATTCTAGTACATCTACTGTAAAAGTATTTGTCAACATTTGCAAGGTAGATCTAAAAGTGGGTTTGTCCTGCCGGGTTATTGTGTACCAAATGTGTCAGGTTCTGTGCAGGTGCCCTGCTGAAGGTATGGGTTAATGTAGCACAGCTAGGATATAGCTACGAGCTCCAGCACGCCAGTTCCACACCTGTCCATCGGAGTGGTGGATAGAGTTTTACCATTTACTTGGTGCAAAATTTCAAAAGTAGACCAAAAAAACCCAATTTAAAATCTGAACAGAATAAGTTGGAGAAGAGTGGATTGGAAAAAAAAAAAATTAGACAGGAAATCCAGATCAGTTTTACAGTGTTGGAGAAGCTCATAGGTACTTCAGCCCAAGGGAGCAGTTGGTCTTACTGAAAGGCAGATTGCATGAATTGCTTGATTATCCAGTAAAACTAGCTAAAGCAACTTCACATGTTTATCCCTCAGCCACTTCACGCATTTCTCTTTCTTTTTGGAAACTACCCACACTCAGAGTAACAGAATAGCATGAAAGTTTCTCTCCACTAGAGACCAATAATAATTTCTGGCAATAGCAGCTATTTTTTTCATGCCAGTGGATATTTTGAAAGATTTAAAACTATTACAGTAGAGATTTAAAATGTTCTTTTACATGTGCCTGGTACGATTCAGAATATTTAGAAACTTGTTAACAAGAACAGTTCAACTGTTTTAAGAGGTGAAATGGTCAAAGGTTTTGTACATATTTTTACAGCTGTATTGATGATGAGAGTGAAGTATGGCTGACTGCCACACAGAGCCCAGAGAAGTCATTGGCAGATGAGACATGACCTGCATCATTTGTTTAGGTGGGAAGAGAAGCTGCTTTGCTCACTCTGGATATGCAAAATATAATGTCAGTCAGATGGGCACACACATTTCTTTCCATGAGTTGCTGCTGGTCACCCTCTAGGACTCTGCCTCTAGAAAGTGCTCCTAAGTTTCTTATGCATCCAAATCCTTTTTGGGTTTTGACTGACTGCCATATTTGCAGTAATTGGAAATACATGTACAAGTACTTAATAACAATACAATTTATTGTTTAATTCTCTAATTGCATTATTTTTAGCTATGTAAAGTTTTGTGCTACTCAAGTGTGAAAGAGAAAATAATGAGAAATAAGCTTATAATAATCACTACAGGTTTGAAGGCTTTCTGGATTGTGACTGTCCTTTATGGCATTGCTATAGAGGAACCCTGGAATGATTGAACCCTGCTATATCAATCTTTCTGCTCCAAGGTCTGTGCTACCATTCATGTGTTTTTGACTCTTCAGTGTTTAAGCTATATCTATATATGTCAGTTTTTCACAGTTCTCTCTCATGGCACTCCTATTTCTGCTATCAAATATGAACTTGGCTGCAGGATGAAGAGGAAGTAGAAACATCAAAAGGAAGTAATAATTTGTATTAAAATATGTTTGTAAAAGATTATGTAAACTTTTCACCCTTGATGTCTCCAATGACAGAGGAGCCAAGCTTTCTTCAACTCTTCCCTGGAGGCAACTCTTTGAGCTCAGACAAATAGCAAGTCTTATTTGAACACAATATAAATGTAGACCATGTTGGCTTTATAAGATTGCTTTGCTGCACTAGCCATCATGGAAGGTGGAGTAAAATGCTGCAATTTATCAGTTGTTCTGTGGCCACCCTGGAAAAATAAATTCAACTAGGTGGAATTAGGAAAGAATTTTGGTTTACCTTTGCTAAGATAAGACTAGATATGTTATGTATGTGTTCCAGTCTATCTACCATCTGCAGCATACAGGGGCAGGGAAGAGCACAAAAAGAGGCTCATCCATTTTGAGTCCTTATGAAATAGGAATCCTTATTTATGTACTGCAGACTTCTGGGCATAACTCTCAAATTAGTAAACCACTTCTCCCTTAATTTCCTGTGTAAATTAAAGTTTTGTGCTAGCAGTTTAGATAAAATAAATTTTCATCTCACACATGCACCATATTCATATCCAAATTTTACCTCAGAATTGGAAAAAGCTTGCAAACAGTAGATAGCTTATGATTAGTGCAAATAAACACTACTACGGTAGCCAAACACATATTTGCTTAGAAAACAAAAGTGGGTCTTTTAGCCCTCTTTCAGCACTGGCCAAAACAGTAACTGCCTTCAGTAGTAACCAGGTCCTAATCTGGGCCTTGCTCTGCTGCTTTTTATATTGCCAAAAGATGTTGCAACAGCTCAGCTTGATCTGGCACAATTGAGGAGAGAAGGCTGCCTTGGGCAATGCTTAAATACCTAATCTAAGAACTATCAGACTTTACCAAAAGTGTACCTGTATATTACTGGAATTGACCCCCCACCCCGGCTGATTGTTAGAGATGCTCTGAAGTAATCACTTGAATGTTAATTCAAGAAAGGTTAGCAAGGGATACAATTTCAATTCTTCATATCATGCAGTATAACGTTTTTCAAAATTACTAGAGAAGTCTTAATTATTTAGCTTTTTAAATTATATTGAATCATTTTCCTTCTTTAAGGTTAGAAGTAAATTGATTATGAAAAGAATCCAGAGAAAATTATGGTATGAGATAGCCAGTTCTAAAGCCTGGTAACAGTGCAGTGCCTCTGAGCATTGCTGACAAAAGCTTTGTTTCTCTCCACTAGTTGACAGCTTTCTGATTACAGTGGGACATTGAGGGAGCTACCACCGAGAGGGAATGCTGGACATTAGAAGCAAAACCTTAAACAACCTTGGCATTTGGTGGAGAAACAACACAGATGGGCATACCAGAGTAGCTTGCTCACAACCGTCCTTCATTCCCTTACAGCCTTTCATTCCCAGCAAAGAGCCTGGTATGCTTTTAACCATCTGGAGGTTGGGTTTTTGTTTGTTTGTTTATGTTTGTTCGTGGTTTTGTTTTGTTTATTTTGTTATGTTTTGTTTTGTTTTCCCAGGGATAATGCAGTTTAGTAAGTTAGAAATAAAGTCTTGAGTACATCTATCACTGTAGCAAGATTCACTCCAGAGCTGCAAGTAGATGTTTTGTTTCAGTTGTAGAAGACCTGGTGGAAATGAAGGTTTTATTTCTTTTTTGTGACTGTGGGGAGTTTATTTAATTCCATGAGATACAAAGCCATGCTGTATACTGAACTGTTAGCCACAATCTTTGCTTTGTGTCAATGCTGCTAGAAACAGGAGTGCAATTCAACTAAAGGCCCTGCATATAACTTTGAAATTTCCAGGTGGGGTACAGTATCTGGTTTATCTGACACTTGCTAGGAGGTAGATCCTTTTTCTTAATCTACTTGCTAATGGAAGGAAAAACTGGTCGTTCAAGTTACCTGTGGGACATGTGACGTGAGAACGGGCTGATAAGTAAATTGCACCGATAAATTGACTTTGCTTGCTTATTAGCAGTTTTTCCATTTGCACCAAATACCGATAGACGCAGTAACAATGAAATGCCCTTGGGAAATTTAAGAACTATTTCAATTGCAGCTACTGATGCAATAATAAATTCACATAAATTAGTCAAAAGGAAAACAAAATAATTGAGTCTAATGAGAGCTTAATTGAATAAAATGTGCTGGTCTTGCTTGGTTTTACTTTACAGAAGTATTTATGTCCAGAATGCAGCAGAATTCCACGTGACATGCCAGGCCAGTGCTGCAGACTGTCCTTCTCCAGCAGATCTTTTATTGGCTGCTCATTCTTTGAAAGCGTGTGCATAAACCTCTTGCAAAGGCCATGCTGAGAAAGAGGACAGCTGGGGTTATTATTTGAAAAGCCGATAGTATTTTCTCTATAAGCCACAGATGAAATGTTTCACATTTCTATTTCAGGCTGTAAACCAGACCGGGCTGTTCTTGAGTGTAAGTTTACCTTCACAGGAAATCCATTGTTTGGAAAGCTAATGGAATCACCACACCCTGTGAGCACACAGATGAGGCTCTCAGATAAGTTCTTGTTCTCCATGAATACCTAGAAATTATCTGATAATACTATTGTTAAATCACAATATTGAAAATCTTACAAGAAATGATACATCTATTTACACAAATTTGTTAGGGTTGGGAACTTGATAACTGAGAGAGGAAGCAAATTAGCAAGTAGAAATTTTAATGTCTAGTCCAATGCAAAGATAAATCATCAATCTGGAATAAATTACTGCAAATTAGCAAAAACCCAAATTCGAGGGCTAAGATCTTAAAGCAAGAAAGCTTGACCTGTTGTACAAAAATACTGGCTACCTGGTAGCTTTACTTATTCCACTCTGGTTGTATACAAACCAAAAACTACTCTGAAGAAACATTTTTGCACAGTCAAGCATTCGAAAAAATAGCACTTTCCCCTTCCCTCTTGTGGCAGAAATAGGACCTGAGTAAAGATAGGAAATTTTCACATAAAAATGTGTTGGTGATGAACAAGTACATTTTTTTCCACAGATGGAAAGAAGTCCAGAAGAGAGAATTAATACCGCTGTAAAAGACTATGAAAATAATGTAGGCACCAGCACTCTTTTGAATGCCTTGCATTCAGTTCTTATAAAATAAACCTGAGCAAGGAAACCTTGAAATACTGTGGCAATTAGTATCTTAGCAAGACCACATAGACATATTTAGAAGTTTGTAATTATTACTCAGCTCTAGAAATGCTGCTTCTTCTAGTATTTTACAGCAGAAAAATGATGACTTTGTAAGGATATCCTAGCTCCTCCATACATAAGAAATGCATAGAGATGATGTGAAACATGAGAGAGAGGAGAGAACTACTTTCTTTTTGTTTCCATATACAGCTAGATTAGAAACTAAGTCTCAGATTAGGTCCCACTAAAAGAACAGGCCATATCTATTAGCATATTCAAAACATTTGATTAGAAAATCTAGTTGCAAAGCTTGATTTGTTTATATGGCAGTTCTGAGGTTGTGAAAAATCTGACTTTTAAAGCTGTATCTACCTCCTTGCTCATTATAGGAGTAGTCTGGCTAAATACAAAAAGATTTTTAGAGGAAAAGCTAAAGGCACATTTTTTAACCAGCATAATCCTGACAAATTTGAAACTGTCACTCCAAAACTTTAGGCACTTGAGAAAAAAAGGAGCAGAGCTTTAAAAATGCTGGTCCAAACAGCTGACAGTTTATGAAATCAACTGAAATGAGATCTTAAAGTGGGAAGTGCTGGGCCAGCTTCAGGTGTTAGTGTCTACATTGCAGCTCATCCAGCTTGCAATGCAAGTTACATTGTTAGGTTTTAATCCTAGAGTAGCTTTTAGCGTGCATAGTTTTGGATAATCCAAATCACAAGTTTTGGATAATCTGCATTTTACTTACTCATCTGCAGAGACAAATGATTGTGTTTACACAGCTGTACTACTTGAGGCCCAATTTAAAGAAAGAATGTACACATGGAGAGGATCCTTTTGCCTTTGCATTTACATTGCTGTCTTTCCAACATAACGCATGCATTGTCTCTGCGCTGCTGAGAGGTACAGACTGCTGCTGGTAGTGAAGCTGGCCCTGCTTCATTTCCCCAGAAGAGAAACCACTGTGCAGCTGTATTTTCCACATAACCATAGGCCTCTCTGATGTTTAATGAACATCCACAATATGATTTTTTGATTACACAACCCACCCAGCACATTTTAATAGTGTTTGCCCTTTGCTCCTTTTGACCTTTAAGCCTCTGCTTGCAATAAAACCAGTAAATAGGCAGAAACAAACTGATGCGCCACATCAAGTCCTGCAAGAATTCAAAGAGAAGAATTGTAAATGTGGAAGTGTCAAGAAATAATAAGTTTGCCCTGATTCATATAAACACTTTATTCAAAAGCTTTGGGTAAAGATAAACGGTCCTTGTGCAATGTTTGTTATGGTTTCACCTGCTTCAAGCTGGAAACTGGAAGTGTTTTGGTTAATGGGACAGAAAAGTTTCTTGAGTTGCTTTGCAGCTGCAAGTACTTCTGTATGTTATGCTGAAGCACAACCTTGCATCTTTTAGCAGCGATACATCTTAGTAATTCAGACTTTTTTTTGTTTGTGTGTCTGGCCTTTTTTTTTTTTCCCCACAGAGGAGCAGCCATTGCTTTGTACTGCACATACAGTGACTGGCTGTACCTGCTGGCATTTCCTGGAAAAGCAGATATAAATATATCTTTTCTTGACATCCTTGAATGGACACAGATATAAATCTCAGTAAAAATGTTTTAGAAGTTTTCTTACAACAGTACTAACTAGGCAGGAGAGGGGAGGAGGGGTGGATTTGAGCATTTGTAATTACTTTCTATGTGAAGCTGAGACTTAACGAGTATGAGACCAGATTTCAAACCAGTGGAAAAAGCAAAAAAAATTCAGAGAGCTATAATAGAAAACTCTGATGGATCCTTTAAAATGTTCTTTAGAATTTAAGCAATTTGCTCTTATATTAAATGACTGGTAATAATCTTGGAATTTTATTTTAAGTTTTATATAACACTGGCATTTTTTGTAATTTCATTCCTATTGTGTGCTGAATTTCTTTTAACCCTTGTGACTAGTTTTCTGTAATTCTTATATTACAGTTGCATATCTGCAGTTTCCTGACTGGTGTCTGGTCAGGGTAGTCATAGCATGTCGACTTGTACACGAAGGAAAAATTAACTGATTTTGATTTTTGGGTCTTTTTTTGCCCAACTCATCCTCCTCAGTATATACAGTCTTTATTTAAGAGAGACAAAGGCATAACAACCACTCCAGTTGCATTTTTTCAAAGGTAATTTCTACATTTGTTTCTTAAATATACTGCTTCTTGAGCTGCTCCTACCCATGTCTTCTTTCTACTTCAAATCACAAAACAAAGTTGGATAAATTATGCCAGAAACTGTACTATTCTTTATAGTAAGCACAGAGAAAAATATCTGTAACAATCTCTTGTTCTGATTTTAGTTTTGGTGATCCTTAAAATTACCATTTCACAGTGGTCTGCAACAGATAATATAGAATGGCTGGTATGAAATAAAGCAAATTTGCAGCACCGATCTGCAATATGGGAGGATTCAGATAAGTGTGTGGTTTAACTCTGGTGTCATCTGGAGAACTGGATGTCTTTATAAGTGAAGTATTTCCAAGGTACAGTTATACTGCAATAAATAAAAAGTGTCCACAAAACCTAAGGTAACCAAAGCCTCAAGCTGATGCTTAATTAGAAAAAAAAAACCAACCAAACAAACAAGCAAACAAAAAACAACCAAAAAAACCCCCAAAAAGAAAAACAAACAAACAAAAAAGTACTTTTAAACATTCCTTCCAGCTCTGGTGATTCTTCCTTCCAAGTTTTTACTACTGTGATAGCTAAAAACTTAATTTGCCTCTTATAATGTAATATAAAGAGATAAGGATTTAAGGCTTTTTTGGAGGAGTTGTTGTCATCCATTAAGACTGCTTTATGGCTCTGGGGTTCAGAGATAGTGAAGAGAAGACCTGTTAACATTGCACAGAGAAAGAAAAAGTTCACAAAAGTAGCATTTTGTTTCTAGGGAGGTTTAAATGTGGACTTCAGTATGTGTTCATGTATTTGGGGAAAAAAGTCAAAACACCTTTGCATTCCATTTCAACTCAAGTTGCTACTCAAAGGAACTTGAGACAGGTGGCAGGATGTCTCATCAAAGTAAAACTAGAGTTGCCCTGCTGAGATTCCACCTGCTATGTAAAAGTGCTACTACCTTCTTGCCAAGTAGAAAGAATTACCTGACTCCAGCAGATTTTGGGTCTGTATCAGGTAAAACTGATCATTAGGCTATGAGATTGAGCGCTAGACACTGTACACTCCAAAACTTGAACTAGGGTCCTCCACCTTAAAATTGTTTAAGGAAATTAATTTCCTAATCATGGAAGTGTCCCATATTCTGGTGTAAATTTCGCTTCCCAAGCATTTCAGAGCACCAACAAAACTAAAGCTCTGCCCCTTGGTCATGGGATGAAGAAGTTGTTGGAGTCACAAGAGGCATTCTACACCTAAAATTGAGCTTTTTGTGGTGAAAATAAAATTAGCTGCTGGCCTTTGAGTATAATTTGGGAAATGTACTTCAAATTGTATGTACCTGCTCCATTTAGCATTTGTAAAAAGTTAGAGCACTGTAACAGCACGCCCTTCACTAGCTTTTCATCTCTCTCCCTAGCAATTTAATTTTCTTTCTCCCATTATGTCATGGCTTAGCACAACTCAGGTCACAAATTCCTCAAAATAAAAATGAGGCTGATAGCAATAGGTTCTCTAACATGGTTAGAATTGTAATATAAATACAAATAACTCCTAACTGTACAAGTTACGTGCAGATCACATTTTACCCACTGGTATCTCCAGTGGATACTGGGTATAGTACTATGCAATTTTCTTTGATTTAAGATCATATGCCTGTAGCACAGAATACCATGGGCTTGCAAGCAAGTAAACCAGCAGTAGTTTCCTCATTGCATTAAGCAATCACTTGAAATGAACTTAATTTCACACCACAGTAAGTACAACAGAAGTCACCACCAGTGTATCAATGAAAGAACCATCTATTTTGGCCTGATTTTTGTCCAGTTTGCCAACATTATATCTAAGAACTGTTTGCATTGAATGTTTGTGAGTTAGTAATCAGATTTATGTCTATAAAACAGTATTTTTCTATCAGACAGTAAAGAGCATCAGATCTCCACTTTTCAGAAGAATCCTGAACAATTTAAATTTCTTTTACAATCCTTTAGGTGACATTCTCAAAGCAAAGGCAATATACAGTTTAATGTATCATTTGGAAAGCCATGCCTTGATTTCTGGATCATCAGCTTTCAGTCACAAAATGATTTGTGTTGGAAAGGGGTCTTTAAAGGTCATTTAAGTCCAAGCCCCTTGCAATAAACAGGGGCATCTTCAATCAGATCAGGTTGCTCAAAGATCTGTTCAACCTGATGTTGAATATTTCCAGGCACGGGGGCTTCCTTCCCTTCCCTGCACTTCACACACTTTTGGCCCTTTTGCATATACCTAGACTTTTGAAATGTTTTTGATTTATGGAACTGAATTTTAGATTTTAAATCCTCGGCTAGATTTGTAGGCAATGTAATTGTTAGTAGGTATAACAACTGTCACAGTCACAGGAGCTAGCAACTGCACTCAGCGCTTGACAACCATCAGCAATCTGCTTATGATCTCAATTTCTCAACTAATCTCTCTTATTGTCAGTTAGGAATCAAAACCTTAGGGAAAAAAAGATATATTAATTATTTCTGCATTTCCAGATCACTCTGGAAGGTTGCTATGGGCACAGAATGTTGTAACTTTTCTCTCCATCCCCCAGACAATGCCTGTGGTGGTTGTATGCCAAGCTCCATGTTAGCATGCAGCTGATCCAGAATGTATGAAGTCAAAAAAGAAAAACCAACAGACACTGGCATAATGTCTCACACCTTACAAGCACATTTGTGAATGTTTACTAGTTCTGGGGAAAGTAAACAAAACAAAAACCAACAAGAGGGCTTGTGAAATAAACCAGAGAAGACAAGCGTGAAGGAATACAGGACAGAACACCAATATGCAGGACATCTCTTCTGAGTCTGGGAGGGGCTGCAAGAGGGATGTGATAGTTACAAAATATCCATCCTTACCAGCTCTGGCTTTACCGAAATCACAGTATCCTCCAGCATATTCCGACTACAATTTCTACTTCACACGCTACCTTCCTATCTTTGCCATTTCCTCTCCCAAGCACAGTGAAACATTACCAGCGCACATTACAAACTTTCAAAATGTATGCAGCTTTCCCACGTCAATCTTTAGGAAACTACATTAAAGGCCCTGAAATTCCGCACCCGCCCGAGTTCACCCGTTTACGAGCACTTTTGGGAAGGGTTCTGTTCAGCCACAAAGGCGGGGCAGTCAAGAGTGCTTGAACAAGAACGGGCCTCTCTCCCCAGCCTTGCTGTCACCCAGCAGACACAGAGCACTTTTCCCCTGGTAATAGGAAATTCCGTGAGATTCCCGTCTTCCCTAGGGATCTTCGCATTAGAACCACCGAGCCCGCTCCCGGGCAGGATGCGCTGCGGGCAGGACCAGCCTGTTGCGGACAGCAGCGCTGCCGGGCGGCCCTGCCCGCGGCCCGGCACCGCCGCCGGGGACAAAGCCACCCGGGGGAGGGACACCTTCCCGGAGGGATCAAGCGGCAGTTCGGGGGGGGGCCCCATCTCCGCCGCGCTCCCCCGCGGGAGGCAGGACCGGCGGGAGGCAGGACCGGCGGGAGGCAGGACCGGCGGGAGGCAGGACCGGCGGGAGGCAGGACCGGCAGGAGGCAGGCTGCCGCTC
>VWZN01011470.1:9263-20978 GCA_013396955.1 Regulus satrapa | reverse complement strand
CCGTGCGCCGCGGCCGCAGGGCGCTGGGGGCGGCCTCCAACTTTCCTTGTCCCGGGAACTGCGGCCGCCCGGGGGGACGCCTGCTTCTGGCAGGCAGGAATACAGGGGAAACGCGGGCTTTGAGCGCGGACCTGATGCTCTAGGGCCGCCCGGTAGCTCGAGGAAATGCTTGTCTGACACGGGTACAGAGCCGTCGCTTGTTGCCTGGGGCTTTTCCCGCGGCGACCTTTCCTGTGCTTCGGCACAATTGACTTTGGTCGTGGATCCAGTTACCGGTGAGTCTCTGGCGATTTTCCCCTCTAGGCGAGTTTAGTGCATGGTGTGTATGCTCGCTCAGGTCTTTCACACGTGTGTGCAAGCAGTGCCTGTGCTCTTGATGCACTGCTAAGACCAGCCTGCTGTCACCCTCTGCTTTCAGAAGCTCCGGCTGAGGTTTCAAGAGGCAGGAACTAGAATGCCGAAGTGCAGATTGTACCAGGAAGCCTAAGGGCAAAGGCATCAGCTGTAGAATTGCTTGTGGGAAGACGGTAAATTCCTCGGGGCAGTACCTGCTGTCCTTGCACCCTCAGTGCACACATGGTACGCTGTGATGCACATGCTGTGTGTGCACATGGATGTGGCAGAAACACAGCCCTGTGTTCAGAACATTCTTGCACTGTATCTGCGGTCTTGTATTAGCATCTCTTGTTCTGTGTGTGTGCGTGTGTGTTTGTATTCTGAAACATACACGTCAGCGGAAAATTGTATATTTCAGTATACATGTGTATATATATACATACTCTTTCTCTGCCGAAGTGCAGGATGTCTAGGCCTGGAAGCTAATGGCGCAAATACTTCAGAAAGAGTGAGCATCAAGGTCTCTTGATTTCATAGTATTAATCTTGTTGATTTTTCCAAGTAATTTTCCACTAGAAGTCATCAAAAACTTCAGGAAAGTCTGAACTGCAAAAGCAAATACGTGGCCAACTTGCCTGTGCTGCTGGTGCTTGGGGTGCTTTTACAGATGACTGTTACAATTCCTCTCTTTATTAAAGAAAACTAGTTATGAGGGGTTGGTGACTCTTCTTTGATACATTTCCAGTAGCGTCTGTTTCTCCGGTTATTGCAGGTATGCTTACTGCCAGACTTTTCTTGATGCTTGTTAGGGTTTCATATGTAGATGTACCTTAAGCAGGCGCACTAGCATATTGCAAAGTTTGCATATTTTCCCAACTACATGTAATAAGACAGCCTTTTTCAAAGTTGGGAGTATAATTAATTACTCATATTTTCTGAGCAAGAAGTTCAACAATGAGGGAAAGGCAGGAATCAACTTGGAGTGTTGAATCAGGCAAATTCACTAGTTTAGTGATGTAGCTTCCAGGACATTTGAAAACTGGGAAATACAGAAGGTCAGTTGGAAGTTTTAGCTTTTATTTCTCTTTTAGTCCTTTTATTTTAGTCTTCATTTGTTTAAAATTGTGGTGGTTTCATGAGCTGAACATCTGAAAATATACTAGTTCTAGCTAATACGAGGAAAAAAATTGTTAGCTGTACTTGCTGGAGTAGAAATGGAGCTACTTTACCTTAAGCGAATCAGTAAAGGTTGTACTAAATCACATAGGGACTTAATCTGTGATTTATGATCAATTTATTAAGACTGCAAATAGAGACTTGACTGTATAATTGAATGCTTATGTATTGCAAATACTGCACACCATTCACAGTGTAAAAATTTTATTTTTGGTCCTTTTTTGTCTTTGTGTGGCTGTATGAAGCAGGTGCTTTATCTGTCAGATCTTTTCTAAACCAAATGATTTTCCCAGGCTTGGAATGCATGCAGTTAAAAATAATAAATGATAATTTTATTTACAGTTTCTCAGATCAGTCTGTTCATTGACATTTCAGTGGATAAAGACGAAGAAGGTTTGGGTTTGAGTATTTATATCTTGTTGCAGAATTAAAGTAAAAAGTCATAACTATAATATTAGGCTGGTCTGGAGGGGGAGCTAGTGTCAAAGCAAAAGTGACTATTTTCTGGACTCCTTCAAAAGCTTGTTGTTTGGTCATAGAATATGCTTCTAGTACAATAAGGAAAACAAATATAGATGATGCATGCTATGGATGATTGCATTAATATGCATCTCTTGTATGATGAAAATAATCTGCAACTGAAGTGATGTGTGACTTTTTTAGGGAAATAGAATATGTGTTTTTCTATTGTGCTACAAAAACTGTGTCCAAAGAACTTTAAAGTTGCAAGATCAAGCTCTTAGAAATCATGAAAGGGCAGAATTAGAGATTCTTCTGAGACATGTCATGAGGGCTATAAATATGGGGTTAAAAGTTACATTATCCCTTACAATGTTGCTTTCAGTCTATAGCATAGAACTGCATAGATGGTGTTCAGTCTTGGTATCAAATAATGTGTGGCCTCACTATTTGTTTATGTGCTGTTCAGACTGTACTTTCTTAATTTCCTCTTTTGCTGTTTCATTACCTTCAGTCTCTTGTGCCTGCATGTTTCACTGGTAATATTTTCACATAAATCTCTTGAGATATATTATATATTCCTTTGTGTTGAATATCCAATTTAAGACCTTTATGATATGATTTTTCAAAAGAATCTATCACTGTTTTAATGATTTATGTGTTCTAAGATGTTTTCCCATAAAGGTGTAATTTACTTACAAATAATATGGCTTTTTTTTAAAATTTTTTTTTTAAAATAAATCCCTCAACAGGGATCCATGAATACATATCTGGAAAAGACCTCATTGTTTGATTTGTAGTATGGTATGTGTTCGTTTAGACTGCAAGTACAAATACTTAGATCTGTTGAAGTGCTAACCCCAAGGTAATAAGTCCATAATTTGGATGAAGATTGGATTGCTCATTAAAAGTTTGTGGGGGCTTTTGTTATGTCTTTTTCTTTTACAGCTGATTTGTGTGCAAAGAAAGAAGAAAATAAATTTTTCCAGGACAGTATTAATTCCCTCACTTTTTCTACAATACCTGTCATATTAATACCACACATGCCAACATTTGAAGTGCATATGGCAAGGTCCTTATATTGCATAATTTTTTTTTTGTTTTGTTTTGTTTTGTTTTTTCTAACACTTTGTTCAGTAACACAACAAGAGTACCTTGGACACAAGGGCACAGAGAACAAGCTCAAATAACATTTAATTTTTGTAATGGGACTGTATTTTTTTTTTGAACAGAGAGGTTTTTGATAGTCAATTGTTTAAAACTCCACAAAATTCTTTGCACATAACCAAAATGTTCAACATTCTAGATTTAAAAAAAAAAAGTCAGCAAGCCTGATGGACAGGAGGAAACCTTCTGTCCTGTGGGATTGCACATATGGCTAATACGCATGTAGCATATAAGTCTTTAAAAATGCTGAAATTTGTCTATTTTGCCATGAGACTTGTGCCACTTGAGCTAGCTGGGAATGTGATACTAGTAATTTATAATTCAGCTGTGCTCCAAATGATGTTGTCTGTGTATGGTTTTCTGAGATTTTTACATGTTTAAAAGTAGAGGTGAAACTCTGGAATCTTGGGTTCTATTTCAGGCTCTGGGAATGAGTGTATTCTGTTGGATGCTGATTTTTCTGCTTATTCCTTGTGTGATATTTCCCTGTCCTAATCTTCATTGCCCTATTTTGAAATTTTAATCACAATCCTATTTTCCCCAAGTAAAGAGTTTGTTTTTTGCTAAAGGGCTTCTTATCTGACATCCAGTACTGCTGTGGATAGCGTTTCTAACTAATAAATTGTTTACCCCTGTTTCTTTCACTGTTTGAATCCTTTCTAGCTTTTCACAGTCCTGTCTGCTGGCCTCAGGTGTCTGTCCACTACCCTCAGTTGCACATCCAGTTCTCTGTCATAAAAAAGGATCTCTCCTCTCTGTGTTGTGCATTTCTACTGGCTCATGTAGTTCTGTCTTCTGTAGGTTTCCACCTTCAATTTTGTGCTTCATTCTTCCTGGCTTCCCTCATCTGAATTTGTTTTTTCCTTTCCTCCCTGTCTTCCTGCCCATCTCAGACTTGGTCTGTGTCCCAAACTCAAGACTGTGTTCACTGTGTCAACTGCATCAGCTTTTTCCCACACTGCAGTCTTTTCTTTATTCCAGTTTTATTGGTTTCTCTCTTTTCCTTTTGTTTACATGCATAGCTTATGTTTTCATACTTGCTGGGTCTGGCAGGGGTATCACTGAGAGTAAATGTAGATGCTAGTAATCTGTTCTGAGAGTCAGGAAAACAAGCAGGCCTTCAAGAGATGAGCTTGACTTTGTGGAGGACTCATGTCCGAACTGCAGGGCTAAAATGGGATAAACAAACAGGGACAGCTGGGATAGGCTGCAAAGGAGAAATTTAGAAAAATTGTCCTGGTATGTAGGGACGACATCAAGAGAGCAAATGCTCACCTAGAGGTGACACTTAGGAGGGAGATCAAGGGCAGCAAGAAGAATTTTTTCTAGTACTTGAGCAGTGAAAACCCAGACAAGTAAAATCCGAGCTTCTTTTGGAATGTGATGTGTCATAGTGGCAATGGATACAGGTGAGGCTGGGGTACCCTGATCCCTCTGTTCCTTGGTGAGTCATCGCCAGCAAGGTCTCCCAGGCTCCTGTGCTTAGTAGCAAGGCTGCCAGCAGTGGCTGAGGATTCGGGTGGGGATTACTGAGAGCACTCAAATGCCCCCAGAGTATATGGACCGTGCCTGTGAATATTGATAGAGCTGTCCAGAGTCACAGCGAGCTCCTTCCCTATCATCTTTGAAGTGTCTTGGATACCAGAAGACCCTCCCAATGGCTGAACAAATGCATGTGTTGCACCCTCCAAAAAAGGCCAAAATACAGCCCAGAGAGCTACAGACTAGTCCTTTTTGTCCCTGGGAAGATAAGGGCATGCGTGTTCTTGGAGCACATTTCTGGTCACAAGAAGGAAGTGAATGGGGGCAATCAGCATGGATTTATGAAAGGTAAATCATGCATGATGAGGCAGATTGCCTTCTATGGTAAGCTGACTGAATGTTTGGGTGAGGTAAGAATAGTGAATTTAATTTTCCTGGACTTTAGCAGGATTTTCAACTCTGTCTCCGATACACTATTCTTGTATCCAGGTTTGGACATGACAGATTGCTGGAGACCTAGACGATATAAAAAAATCATTGGTTTATCCATGGTTGGCTGGATGGACTCAGAAAGAAATGCTTAATGTGTCATATAGGGAGACTGGTAACCAGAGGGGTACTGCGGGGATTTGTTCTGAATAGTGACAAAGTGTGCTCTTGTGCTTGCAGATGACATCGAACTGGGGGGAAATAGTTGCTATGCTTGATGGTGGGGCTGTCATTCAGAGGGACTTTGTCACTGTGGACACACATGAATAAAGGCCATCTGAAGCTGTATTCAAGGGCAACTGCAAGTCCTACATGGGTGAAAGAAGAGCACCTTGCAGTGATACAGGCTCAGGGCTGACAGGCTGGAAAGCAGCTCTGCTGGATAAACCTGGGGTCCTGGCAGACAGCACTCTGACCATGGATCAGCAGCAGCACGCCCCTGAAGAATCACAGAATGGTTCCCAGCTACCAGTGTAAAGCACAGCACAGAGGGCTGCTTAGTAAAAGAAATAAAAAATGAACTTTATATCAGTCAGACCCTGAGAGGGATATAAAAGATTGTCCAGCTCCAAACCCCCTGCTGTGGGCAGGGACACATTCTGCTAGACCAGGTTGCTCAGAGCTCCATCCAATCTGGCCTTGAACATTTCCAGGGATGGAGCATCCACAACCTCGCTGGGCAACCTGGTCCTGCGTTCCACCACTTCCACAGTAAAAAATACCTTCCTAATATCTATACCTCTTTCAGGTGAAGGCCATTCCCCCTTGCCCTATCACTACACGCCCTTGTCAGAAGTCCCTGTCCAGCTGTCATGTAGACCCCCTTCAGGTACTGGAAGGTGCTCCAAGGTTTCACAGGAGCCTTCTCTCCTTTTCTTCTCCCTTTCCCTCTCACTCTCCACAGCCCTGACTCTCTCAGCCTAAAGAAAAGAAGGGCAGCAATCCTGGACTTTATGAGAAGTTAAACAGCGAGCAGATGGAGGGAAGTCACTGTCCCTCTCTACTTGGTGCTCATTAGACTGCATCTAGAGTGCTGTGTCCTGTTTTGGGACTCTCAGTATAGGAAATACATTGATATATAGAAATAAAGTTGGTGGAGGACCACCAAGATGATTAGGGAGCTGGAACACTAGTCCTGTGAGGAGAGGCTGAGAGAGATAGGCATGTTCAGCTGGAGAAATAGGCGGTCTCAGTGGGATCAAACAACATACTGTTTTTTTGAGGGCATCACTGAGAAGATGGAGTCAGGCTTTTACTGAGATGTGTAGGGAGAGGACATGAGACAGTGTTCATACATTGAAACGAAGAAAGTTCAGGCTACATATAAGGAGAATCTCTTTCCATGGGGGTATTGAAGCTGTGTAAGAGGCTGTCCTGAGAAGCTGTGTAGCTTCTGTCTTAGAGGTTTTCAGGACCCAAATAGGAAAGCTGAGCAACCCGTTCTTGTCTCATATCTGACTTTGGGCAGGAGATGTGACTGAGGAACATGTGGAGGTCACTTTCAAGCTCTGTTATCCTGTGAGCCTACAGCTGTGGATCTTTAGTTCCCAGAAGCCTTACAGAAATGGAATAAGTACAGACAGAATATGTAGGTGGCTCAGCTGCAACATATCAAAACAAAATCAGTAACAGTAGCATTACAGTGAGCTTGACAGAAGCATCGCTGGTATGTCAGGGTTTTTGCTGTCTCTTAGAAGGATGCATGTAGAGCTTAAAGCATACGAGTGATTAAACTTTTTGAAGAAAAATAACCTTTTGCAATGAGGCAAAACTGTGTTTTTATGTAGCTTTCCTTGGAAAGAGGAAGAATATGTTTTGCATACCATGTAAACATTGAAGCAGCTTTGACATGGACACCTGGCACAGAATAGGTCATCTTGGAAAGCCTTTGGCAACTTAAACTGAAAAATGATTCTTCCACAAGGAAGTATCTGTCAGCCTTAAAAATTGGTGTTCTCTCTTGGCCATTTGTCTTGATAAGTATGTAAATTCATATTATGTAGCTCATAATGCATCATTTCAAGGTGGTGATTTTCTGACACTCTGTTAAATCAGTTGCAATCAATTCTGATTCCCCCCCAAATATTATATACTAAATCCCTCACATGATTATTGTTTCTTCCTGCTCTTTTTCTCACTCCCCTGCCACATTTTCAGGGTGGGGAATAAATAAAGGAAGAGAAGTAGTCCTAAGATGCAAGAAGCTCAGTAATTGTTTTGGAAGACTTTTGGCTAAAAATCTTCAAATCAGAAGAGTTGCCTGTTGCAGAGAACTAATGTGAAATAACAGACTATGTGTATATGCATAATTAAAATTTATTTTTCATTTTTGTTATTTAAGTATATGTTATATGAGGAATGATCTTTTTCTGAGGTTATTGCCTCTTCATTTATATTTGCTAACCTGTACTCTTTGGGTGTAAAGCAGATGGGGATTTTTGTAGGAAGATATAGTTTCTATGAGTCAACAATTGTATTTAGTTCCTTCAAATTTTAGATATTTATAAAGTATAATGTGCATAATTTATTTTCAGAGTATATACCACATAAAAATAAATATTTAATCTGTTGATCATTCTAGAACTTGATGAAGTTTGTGTTGCTACAGTTGCTTTGTGGTAGCAATATCCTGAATGTAAATGCTTTTTGGTAGGATTGTACTTTCATTATATGTATGCTTCATAATCTTATAGTATGATGAGTAAATTTCTGTAATGTTAGAGAGTTTCTTTTGTGAGGCAGTTAATAGCAATAAATATCACCATAACATTATTAATTCTGCATGCTGTAGACTCTTTAGAAGCTTATGGAACATTGCTGTGAATATCTTATGGACATCAATTTTGACTTGCTGTGAATTAAACTCTTTCTTCAAAGCACTGTTCTTACAAAAGGTTTTGTAAAAGAGCAGTAGGAATTCCCTTCCAATAACCTCCCAATGTTCATCTTTAGCTTAATATATTACTTTTGTTGTACTTCACCATAATTTGTTTACAGTGAGACAGTAACTTTTCAAAGTAAATCTGATTTGTATGGATACCAGTATATTTGTTAAGCTTTTTGGAGTTTATTCTTTTGAAGGTGTTTTTGTGCATGTATGTAATAAATGTTAAATAAAGTATTTATCCAGTACACCGTGTATTGAAGAGCTCATAAAACATATTTGTAAAAATATTTGTTAATAATGTATTCAATTACAAAAATTCTTCTTAAAACACTTTGTGTCTAAGGAAAATCATGTTGGTAAAGTTCAAGTTTCAGATTGCCTGGAACCTTTGTCTTTAGCTCTGTGCCTGTATTTACGATGGTAAAATATATAGTAAAATATATACCTGATATGCTATACTTAGCTTACGTTTTTTCTCCTTTTAGGTGTTTGCTAAACAACTTCCTATATTTGACAAAAGCAAATAATGTTCCCTCTCAAGGATACAGTCATCTAATGTGGATGTAATGTGTTGATGGATACTCTCTCCCCCCACCCTGTTTCTGATTTTCTCCCACCCTGAGTTGTATAAAACCATTCATGGCATGGTACCTATGTATTTTGTTTCTCTCAGCTGTGAAGGCAAACATTTGTTTCTTATTTAGGGCAAGATTTGAATATAGAGGAGAAAAACTTAAAACCAAACATAAATGTTTTCTTTACTTTTGGGGTTTCACTGAGACACCTTTGTGGTATTGTGCCATGTCTCAGTATACTTAGATAGTCTCTGCCCTTCCTTTTTCTGTAGTCTGGGGTTTAGAATGACTTGTTCACAGTTTACAATCTTCTTGATGCATGTCTTCACATTTCTGTTCAATAACTAAATCTGTTTCACAGTTATCTTGGGATTTGTTTCTTAACAGTACAGCATCTGACTTTTTGCTCTGTCTATTGCTTGGGGTATTTTTAAGTTATAGCAGCTAGGACAGCATGAATTACACCTTTTTCCTCGTGTGGCCCACTGGAGGCATTCAGTGGCATTGAAAGATGTTCTCCTTGAGTTATTCTTCATTGCAGATGCCTACTCAGCAGTCTGGATTTTGGGTTGAACTGCTAGACATTCTCTTTGCAACATTTTTTTTGTCTTTTAACATCAGTGAGGTGGTGCTGGACTAGGTATCGATACTCTGAAGTTTGCTCTGCCAGGCTGTAAAGATGGATGGTAATTTTGGTAATATGGCAGCTTACGTTTTATGCTCTGACAGTATTTTCAAATTCTGCAGATATATATGCTTTGTGTACTTCCTAGGGAGCAGGGGATGTTCCCTAGCAGGTTGTTGTTGTATTATTTTTTTTTAGTGATGTATTTTTTTTATTTGGTGGCAACAGGATCCTTGTAATGCATGCGAGAAAGTCTTTTTTTCCTTCTTCACTTAAGTACAACGGATAGTGCTCTCACAGATGAGGAATTCATTATAAGTAGAGAAAAGAAATGTTGGTCTCTCAAGGAGTCAGGCATACATATGAGATGCAGAGAAATCAGCATAATTTAATAAGTTTTTTTGATTTTCCTGTACAGTGTACTGCAGCATCATGCATAGGTAATAATTCTGCAGATTCTGTGTCTGCAGAAGATCTGAGAGAACGTGGTCTGTACTCAGTTGCTTGCTCCTAAGACCCTTCTGTATGTGTGCACAAAGTCACTTGCAGTTTATCCTTAGGCACATTGAACATGTCCAGTTGCTTCAAGTTGTTGGGACAAGAATAGGAAATATCCCAAGTACTCAAATCTGACATAGGATCATAAAGCAATGTGTTGAGATGTGACAGGATATGCTGGCATCTCTTCAGCAGAGATTTTTGTTGCTAGACTTTCTAAAGAATGAGTTTGAAATACTGTTTTACAGAGCATTGATTTTTGCTTACTTCCAAATCCACTGTTTCCTGAAGTCCTGCAGCAGATAAGATCCCGCTGTCCCAGCTTTGAAGAGACAGTCATAGTTTTGTGACCAACTGTATTTTCAGTTAAGACTTCCAAGACTCTGCCTTTTGTGGCACATGTTCTTATGTAGATTGTGAGTACTTTTACTGTTCCAACTATATCGGTCTCAGGTTTGCTGTTTGAGTGCTGTGGCTCTTTGGGGTGGGCTTGCTCATTCTTCCCAAGAGTAGAAGGGGGACTGTCACATTTGTATGCCTACTAAGTGGGTTGGTTAACTGCATGCATGTCCCCAGTGTTGGTTTGTTCAAGTTCCAGCTTTGACCTTTGGTTAAAATAGCCTTTTATCCAACTTTTTTTTGTCAAGTGGATATCAGTTGCCATTAGAAAAGATTAAATCTAATCTTTTGTTGATGTGAATGTATTCTTCCCTGCCCCATCTGGTCTGTGACTGGTCCTTTTATATTTGTTAACTTTGAGGATCCCTTTTTTAATACTTTGGCCTGTCTGATTCCAGGTTTACTCTTGCTTGCATAGCATCCTGCTTTCTCTGGTGGAGAGCTCTTCTTGATATTTTGAAGATGAGCATAAAATTCACTAGCACATAGTCAATTGATGGTACAATATACTGGAGAATTTCAGGTATTTTGAAGTCATGCCATGCTCATTAAGGCATTTGCATGATATCCGGAATGTCATAGTGTTATAGAATGGTTAGTGTAGGACCTTAAAGATCATTCAGTTCTAACCCCCCTGCCATGGGCAGGGATATCTTTCACTAGACCAGGTTTCTCAGAGCTCCAGTCTGGCCTTGAATGCTTTGAGGGATGGGGCACCCACAACTTCTTTAGGCAACATGTTTCAGTGCCTCACCCCCCTCACAGGAAGGAATTTCTTCCTATTTTCTGATCTAGATCTACTCTCAGTTTGAAGCCATCCCCCATTGTTCTGCCACTACATGCTCTGTCTTTCTTTCAGGCTCCCTTCAGGTACTGGAAGAAAGCACTGAGGTTACACTGAAACCTTTTCTTTTTCAGGCTGAAAAAACCCAATTCTGTCAGTCTTTCCTTATAGGAGAGGTATTTTCCTATAGATTGTTAAGAAAATGAAATTAATTATCTTGGCCTTTTGATTTTATAGATTTATATGACTAATTTTTTATGTTTTCAAAAACCTGAGCTAGTAAATGGAGGTAATAGTTTAGTGTCCCATCAGAAATGTTAACTAGGTTATTATACATACTAATTATTACATGGTTATAATTAATTATTAATTACTTATAATTACATGGTTATATTTGAAAATAAGTGGTAAAAATAGTGAGGATTGTAAGTACCCCAAGTAAGTAAGAATTGTACCTTGTTTATTTCAGAATACCATCTTGTAGGTGCACGCAGATTCTGAATAGCTTTCATACTGAGTCAGGCCTTTTGACTTTCTTCATGTTTATATAGCTAATATAAATACAGACACATTTTTTCACAGTCCTTAAATTTTCACTTAAATATATTTCCTCATGATGATGCTGTGAAATGTTACAATATGGTCATACTGTGTTAGACAGCAAAGGAACCTGGGTGTTCCTGAAAATTGTTTCCTGCTGAGAAGTTTGTAAACAGTGGGTAAAACTCACTGGCAATTGCAAGTCAAAGATATTTAGCCAGTTTTATGTTTTTTAAAGAGGTTTACTGTGATCTGTGATCTGACTTCTAGGACGGAAAAGAACTGCTTGTGTACCTAA
>VWZN01011465.1:8191-25293 GCA_013396955.1 Regulus satrapa | reverse complement strand
GCAGGGACACCCTGTGAGGGTTACATGAGGTTACACATATTCAAGTATCCTACTATTTGGGGTTATCTGAACCCCTGACCTTAAGGCTGACAGGGATGGGGCATCCCCAGCTTCTCTGGGCAAAGTCTTCCAATGCCTCACCACACTCGCAGTCAAGAATTCCTTCCTAACTTCTAATCTAAACCTACTCCCTTTGCTAAGTTTGTAGCTATTGCCCTTTGTCCTATCACCCCCCCATGTTCTTGTCACTAGTCCCTCTCCAGCTCTCTTGTAGCCCCTTTACTGGAAGGTGCTGTAATGTCTCCCTGGAGCCTTCTCTTCCCCAGACTGAACAACACAAACTCACTCAGCCTGTGTTCACAGGAGAGGTGCTCCAGCCCTCTGTGGCTGCTTGCCCAGCCACTGTTTGATTTGTGCATCAGCCCGGGCTCTCTGCTGAATGTGACAGAGCTGCCTACCTGTTTGTCCCACCAGAGCTTTGTTGCCAGGGATAATGAAGCTTGCTTTTTAGCTTTTCCTCCTCATTCCTGCAGGAACTGTGGCCTGGAGTAGTCAGTGGGTGGGGCTACTGCAGGTGCTTCCCACATCTTTTCACTTTGTATACTTCTGCAGAAAAAGAGATAATTCTATGTGTAGACACAGAATGTTGCTGTGTCTGCCTTGTCCAAGTTAGCTGATACACATTTCTTCTGAGTGGAAGTACTGTTGCATGGCCTCTGTTGACATTATCCAAATATTTCAATTTTCCAAGTAAGTGAATTGAACAAGACACGACTCTAAAGATCACTATGGGGCTCCTGTGCCTCCACACTTTCCTATGCGTATTTGGCAATACACAGCAAATTTCACATTCTGTGCATCTGAAAAGTGTGTGAAAATAGCTTCAACCCACAGTAGTATGAACAACTTCTTGAGATTTTTTGTTGTACTTGTTCCGGGAGCAGGGATCTTACATCTGTGATCTGTGTTGTGCATTTTGCCTTAGTTATAATCATTCTCCATGTTCAAATTTGAATGATCTTTGAAAATATACTTTGTTTATATTGGTTGGTAAAAGGCAAGGAAAGTTAAGGTCAGGTATCTGAAAGAGAATTGTTCTAAGTTGTCTGTTTTGTGTTTTTAGAGAAAAAAAAATTATCTGTGTTTCTGTCTATTTCTACTAGATGCTCGGTAGCACGTTTGTTCCAGCAAGCCACAAATGTATAGATGTTTCATTGTCTGGATTTGATGTAGTTATTTGGGAACACAGGAGATGATGATCCTTGGCATTTATTCGCATAACTAAAACCCTTTTTTGTGCCATGAAGTAGTGGGTCATTCTGGAGTGGTATGTCACCCTCTGATTAGCTGTTTCGTAGTTTAAGGTTAGACTTAGTTAATGTTAGTTACGTGTCTAGCAAACGGTGGTAGTTTAAGGAGGTTGCTCAAATGATTTGTAAAGTGAGGTAGTAAAATCTCACCTTAGGCCTTTGCTTTTGAAACATCATCCTTTGGTTGAAGTAGTTCTTTAGTGTGCATTTAGGGTGCAATTATGTAGCTGGTCATCCAGTGAGACAATGAAGTAGCTAACAAACTACTACACTGAACAAAATTGTTTTATGTATTCAGTCTTTCCATTGTTGGCTCAGTCATTGTGTGCTGATTTTCTAATTTTTAAAGAATATATACGTCCTGCACAATACAACTACCTTTACTGTGCATATATATGTATGTATGTATGTATGTATGTATATATGTTGTGAGCTGTTTTTAATGTGTTTTACTGATTTAAAAATCATGGTACCTGGCCTCATGGTACCAATATAATTCTCTGTTTCCTGGAGCATTTATAAATTTCAGTTTGATTATCCATGGGGTTTTTTGTTGCTAAAAGTCATGAGTACACTGTCATGTTCTGCCGTTTTTCTGATTGTGTGGAAATTGATTCTTCAGAAATCAAAATGGTTTGCCTATGTCTCCTCTCCTTACATCTCTTTATTCTTCATCCACTGATCAGTTATTTCAGGCACACAATTTTTTCTGCAGTCTTTTGATATGTGTTGTTAATAGACAATTTAATGATCTGCTCGTAATTTTGTGATTCTGGTTCAGTCATTGCTATTGTGGCATTGAATTTTGTAGAGAGCCTCTCCATTTGCTTTTTAAAAATTAAAATGGCAACAGAAGTGCATAGAACATAGCGTTGCAGCTGTTTCCAACTGATGATTAATCCATGTGGCAAGTTTGAAGTATGATTGGGAAAAATTTTGTGACAACAGTTTAGTTGTTGCAGACATACCATTCCAGTTCAAGGTCTCATTTTAAAACTTTTTTTTCTAGCTTTGAGTTACAGAGATTTGGATTCAAGATTAAACTCCAGATTAGACTCACAGGATATGTGTCTTCTTGCATTTTAAGTAGATGTGTGTGCTTATTATTTGTACTTCACTTGGAATTGATATTATGATTACTGAAATTGCCAATAGTCAGCTTCAGGCCCTGCCTTACCATTATGTTGAAACTAGCTGGAATTACAAAGAAAGTACTATTAATACCTGTTGCTGGGATTTACCTTTGATTTTGCCAGTCACATAAATTGTGTTGATAATGAGATTTTGTATGAAAAAGTGTATGTTGACTTTCTCCTTCCATACTTATGTAGTATCCAGGGTATCCCTAGCATCAGAAAGCAGATAGCTTGTCACTTTGCACATATCTTACAGCCTAAAGGCAGCTATAATTTTTTGATTACTTGGAGGCCATTGAACACTGGCCTCCTGTACATTAGTATTTTTCAATACATTAGTATTTTTGAGAGTGCCATCACTGATGAAGGGACTTTTACCTATACTGACAGTTTGCTTCTCTACCAATGCCTTGCAAAATTCAAAGAGGATTTGTAAATATGTACGCTGTAATGTGGAGTGTAACATAAACGTCTCTGCTGTGATCCTCTTCAAGTTAATGTCTTGTAATTGCAGCCTATCTGACCTGCAGAAGTCTGTAAGCAGGTAGCAAAAGAATTGAGATATTTTTTTTGCAGTCATCATATTATAATATTTGGCATTTATATAGAACAGATATGTAAAGCAAATAAATAGAACAGTTAAATCAGAAATTCCTGGTTTCATGTATGATAAAATACAATTAATTTTATGTCATCAGAGAAGTCTTCTTCCACTAAATAAACTGCTCTAAAGCAGTTCACAGTGTTAGGTCCAGCCCATCATAAAGTAGATTGCCATCAAGGTTAATATTTGAGTAGTGTGAGTGGGATAAATATGTAGAATTATGACCTTGACAACCCATAATTAAGATGGCTAAGTAGTAAAATAGGATTTTTTTCCAGATTTCCTTTAAGTTAAAGAACAGCTTGGTCTCAACATGATTTAAAAAATAAGCGTTCACCTGCTACTAATTTCCTTCTTGGTTGCAAAGATCATTATTTGTTTTGATGACTGAGAGGCTATTTACATAGCACAAATGAAAGCATAGAGCAGCAGAAGAGGACATGTAAGTTAATGAAGAAGGAAGCATTAAGTAGTCTGCATTTGAAAGGGTAGCTTCTTGCATGAATAACCCAAAATCTGATGATAGGCTGCACGTGCACCTGATAGTACTTAAGGTCCAATCTTGCAGCCAAAGCTCATGTGAATAAACTCAATAGGTCTGATCTTGTGAATAAGGGCTGCAGGATCAAGTTTCAAATAAAATGTGCAGATGATTAGTAGAAATCCTTACACTCTTAGTTTCAGTTTCTTTGCAGTTTATCATTGAAAATTCCAGATTCTCTCTGGCTAGCAATGCTTTGATATAATAATATAAAGTACATGCTGCACACCATGGATCAAGCAAAATTGTTTGTGTACCTTGAGTCTTATAATGTATTTGCTGTTGGTTATTTAGTGATTGGAGAGATTTTTCTTACTGAGTCAATGAAATAAATTTATAGTGATGTAATATGTTGTTGGATTTATGAACATTTGCCTTTATGGAAAGCCTGCTGGTCTTGGGCTATTAAAAAGGTTTTTCTGTTCAGAGATGAGATGCCAAATACTTAACAAGTGTCTGTGGAGTGTGTGTGAATTGAATTTTTCCAGTGTCCTGTATTACAGTCAAATAAGGGTGAACTTCCATGGAGGTAGCAAAAGGGCTCACTAAAACTCCTGTTTCAGAAGGAGAGTGAAACCATCTAATTCAAATATCTCCCCCATCCTTATTTTTGAAAGTGGTTTATTTCTGTTTTGTGTGATTTCCTTTAGTAGTGCTATTTCTCTGCAAGTTATGCCCCATTTTGGTGGTTTAGGAGTGGTATTCTCCAGTTCAGTGCGGCCACTGAGGCATTCCAACCGGTGTGCTGCTTCCTTCCTTCCCACTCCCTCTCTTCCTTCCCCTGTGATAGGATGGATAGGAGAATTGGGACAAAAAATGTAAAGATCATGGATTGAGGTAAGAACAGTTTGCTGGAAACAGCAGTGAGATAAGAAAACTAACAAATAGCAAAGATATCAATAGTAAGAGTGTACAAAAGCAAGAGAGTGATTTCTGTGCAAAAGGCTCACCATGGAGTTCTGACCCATGCAGCCGGGCCCCCTCACTCCAGAAGCAGGCCCTTCCCTGTTTGTGGAAAATAACTGGGAGGTACAGAATAACCTCCAGGTGCTACCAATGCACCTGCTCTGGCGGCTGGGGAATGAACACTGTCCTGGCCAGAATCAGGATGCCCATCTAGTAGTGAGCATTGCAGATGGCTTTTTGCTCTCATAATTTTTCAGTGGAGTCACTGTCACAAAAAAATACTGAGAATTGCACCTCATCTTGAGATACACATCACATTTCCCGATCCGTCTGCATTACCCATGAAATGCACCCAGGTCCTTAAACAAGATTAATCCCTCTGATGGGTTTGCCTTTGTTGGAGGCAGGACTAATCCAAACTGTTGCCCCTAACAGATTCCTCATATGCACAGTGGTAACTCTGTCCCTTCTATGGTACATGGGGGTTTTGATTGGGCAGGGCCAGCTAGACTGGAGCCTGTAGTGTCAGATAAATATAGATCCCAGTGTTTGAAGTTCCCACCACCCATTGTTTTCAGTGTGGTTTGAACAGTCCATTGTATCATTAAATTTTCTCAGAGGCTGGTGCATGACAGGGAATGTGGTACCCACTCAATACCATGCTCTCTTGCCATGGAGTCTTTGAGGCTGTGTTTGAAATCAGTCCCATTATACTGATACATTTTCCTGATCTTAAAAAAATCGAGAGCCAGACATGCTTAAGGGATAAGTGGTTCTACTTTGGTATTTTAATAAGGATCCTTATTGGTGTGCCACTTCACTGAGGTGGGATGTGCCGCAGGGCACACACACGATAGATCACATTACAATTTATAGACCTTACAAATGAGCATATCCAACAAGGATGCCCCAATGGGAAGCCTGGATGAATGGTGTGATATTGTCCCCTGGATGGGCCAAATCCAGTTTACAGGATATGTTCTAGAGATGACCTTGGTTTCCCAAAATAGCCTAGGGTTTTCCATCCTCCTACTATGAGGCCTCTAGGATGTTTGGTCTCCTGACCTAACAAAATACTAGGGCTAAGATGAATTATCAGACTTAAAGAATTAATTACAAATATGCATGCTAAGAATACTGAGTTTACATAAAAATTATATAAAAGGTATATAAAAGGCAAAATATAATCTTGGCATCTGTACACCTCGGTTTTNCTGCTTGGCCTGCTTGATCACAGTGTGTGTTTCACAGCTATGGATCACCTGGGAAATAGTGTCCATCGTTAAATCCACCCCATATAGTTAAGCCACAAGCCCATCTCTGTTGTTACATCTCTCCCCTGATGGGCCCACCGACCAGAAATAATTCACCCTTGTGCTGCCAGCCCAGATCCACCTGAGATAGTTTAATCTAGGCAGCCTGTCCATTCTTGAAATACTTTTCAGTAGCCCAACTCCTGGTGTGTGTTCATCTACTTGATGCACCTTTCCAGCTTCTCTACCTGGCCAGTGGTGCCCCAGCACAATTCATCAGCCCAGATGGGTTTATCTCTGTCCTGCCAGTTGGTGTTTTTCCATTGGTCCTGCCACCCTCACAGTGCATTTACTCTCATGCACAAGGCAGTGTAGGGGTGGAGCCCCAGCCACTTCTCTCAGTCAGCAATATCTAAAGCCAGCTGGATGGCTTTCAGCTCTGCAATCTGACCTCACGCGCCTTGTCCCTCCATGGCTTCTGTGGTTGCCATACAGGACTCTGTACAGTTCTTTCTGTTTTCAGTGCAGCCTAGACATACAGCAGGAACCATCAGTGAAGAGCTCATACTGCTTTTCATTTTCTGATAGCTGATTATATGATGGGGCCTTGTCAGCATATGTAACTTCCTCCTCCTCTTCTTCTGGTGATAATCCACATTTTTTGCCTTTGGGCTGAGTCATGAATGAATTCCAAGATCCCTGGGCCGCTGGTGTTTGCTGTTTAAGCTTTCTGTGTGATCAGAGCAATCCAATTGCTCCACATAGTACAGTGGCATGATCTGTGGCAGGGACTTAGAACGTTTTGCCCAGCACAGGCAGTCAGGGTGCCAGGAGGACCTGTGCTTTGGTGCTCATCACTTTGGAAGCAGCTCAAACCCCTTCTTAAGCTGCCAGGATCTTTTTCAGATGTGATGTAGTGATGTAGATCCTTTGTGTCTCCAGCTCTAGAACCTAAGGGTTCATCCTCTAGTCTCCTCAGATACTTTTCCAGAGACTCCAGTAAGGACTATTCTCCCTGCCTGCAGTGTAGACCACATTTTTCACATCCTCTCATCTTCTGACTGGCTCCAGGGCTAGTGCATGAACAATCTCCTGTTTGATTTGTTCAAAAGCTTGTTATTCAGGACACCATTTAAAATTATCCTTCTTCCAGGTCACATGATAGAGAGGACTCACAGTCTGACTGTAGTCTGGAATATGCATTCTCCAAAATCCCACAGCATCTAAGACAGCCTATGTTTCTTTCCTGCTGGTTGGCAAGGGACATAGCTGCTCCTTGGTAACCATGTCCATTGGAATCCAATTATGTCCTGCTTCCCATTTTACTTCCAAAAGAAGAATTTCCTGGACAAATGGCTTGACCTTACTTTGGTTCATAGCAAAAGCAGCTTTCAGAAGGATTTGGATTATGTTCTCCCCTTTCTCACAAGCTCTTTCTTCTGTGTTCCCCATGTGATGATGTTATGAGTGTAAGTATTCTGGAGCCTTACCCTTTTCCAGTGCAGTCTGGGTCAGTCCAAGGAAAATAACGGGCCTGGGCTTCCATCCCACAGCCTGTTCCAGGTGTACTTACTGCCCTTCTAGGTGACAGCAAACTGTGGCCTGAACTCCTGGCTAAAGACCTGGAGAAAAACACATTTGCAATGTCAGTGGTGGCACTGCTCTCCTGCTTTGTACTCCTGTTCATACTGAAGTTCCACTGCTCCTGGCACCGCAGTACTTGGTGGTGGTGTGACTTCCTTCAGGCCATGACAGTCCACTGTCAGTCTCCACTGGACAGTATGCACAGTGGTCATAAAGGACCACCAAAGGGTAAGTGAGTGCTGCTGGCCACTCCCAGGCTCTCCAGGACCCATCTCATGGCTGGGGTGCACAGAGACCTGCCTGGCGTGGTGTTATCAATGGTGCACTGCTGTGGCAGTGATTGGTACCCGCTGCTCTTCAGCCCTCAGCAGTGCCTCAGCAGAAGGGTCATCTGAGAGACCACGAAAGGTGTTCAGAGGTTTAACTACCTCTGTCTCCACAGCAGCTCTCCCAACAGCCCAACAATACCCTTTCTGGGGTCCTTGAAATACACTGTTACAATCCACCCTGAAGGTGAGGGTAATCCAGGTTCTTGCTAATAGACCCCTAGGAGCAGATTTGAGTGAAATGACACTGAGTCATCAGTGTTTGTAAGTATATATAAGTAGGTGTTATTTTAGAACAGCTTTGTTGTAGTGGAAAGCAGATACATAGCTGATTTAGTTACCATTATTGTCTTGGTTTAAGATAATTTAAGAAGGACACTCTAAAATGAGTTACCTCCCCTTAATTTAACCAATAAAGAGAAATTAATGTGAGTAGATGTAAGTGAAAAAATAGAACAGTTTACTGAAGAAATTGAATAGTGACAGACAAAAAACTCCCAAGTTGTTTCTGTTTTGGTTTTGGTGTTTTTTTAAATATAAACTATATTATATATATACTACCAGCAGCAGTGTTAATAACAAAAGTGTATAAAAGAAAGAGTAGTTTACGTGTAAAATGCTCACTTTGGAGCCAAACCTGACCCCATGGCAGCCATGGTACCCTAACCAGAAATGTTCCCTTTTCCTTGTAGGAGAGTCCCCTACCACTGGCCTAGCAATGATGTGAGGTGTATAGAATAACCTCTGGGTTCCAGCCATGCCCCTTCCAGGCTACTGCAAGAATTAATTGTCTCCTGGCCAGACCAGGACACCAATCTATTAATTATTATTGAATAAGGGTTTAATTTTTTTGCTTTAGCAAGATTTTCCAGTGGAGTCAATGTCACAAAAAACTATTTAGAGTTGCAGTGTTTGGACAAAAATATAAAGGTAAGCAGAAGAGAGAGATTAGCCTGCATCTTTAAAATACGTGAAGGTATGATCTCATTTCTTACTACACAGTGAAGAATCTACGTGGAACAGAGAATCTTAAGTGTACAAGTTGAAGGAAGAGCCTAAATGAGCCCTATCACTTTATGGGCAGCAAGGGCAATTATAAATGCAGTACTTTAGGAATCTGTGCCCTATTCATTATAAGGGTTTTTTCATACTGGTTTGGTTATTTTCAGTTTTAGCTAGGTAAGTGTGAAATAGAAAAATGGCAAAGAAGACTTTAAACAAATTAGGTAGAACAACAAAAAAATGGGGCATGATACTGAATTTCTCTCTAATAGTAGTTCCTAAGCTCTAAGTAATAAATTTCTAGAAAGTTTCAGTCCTTTTACTTTTCCCGTTTTTGAATCAATGTTTTTGATAATAGAGAAAGTTAGTGGAGGCAGCTGAAAAAAATTTAAATTATATCTGTGTATGGTCTTTGTAATTTTATGAAGATTTAAGCTTTTAACAGTGTGTTAATTTTCAGCATTTCTTTTTTTCTGAGTGAAGTAAATGGACAGCTAGGATTCAGGACTACTTAACAGTACCTACGGAAATTTAAATATGAATCTTCATTACTTGCAGTGTATTCATTTGCATATGCTAAATCAGCTTTCAAAATCTGGTGTTTGTGAAGACTTTTTAATGGAATGATTATGTCAGATGTGCTTCAGTGAACTCTTCTAGTTTGCAGGCAGCAATTGGCAGTAGGTTGGTTCATCAGAGTAACATGACAGTTCTCGAAAGGTTCAGAGATAGTTTTATAATTATTGTTAGCATGATTCTTGAAAGAAATGATGAGCATCTCATAAATCCAGATGGGAGTTTGTTACATTGTTGATAACTGTGTTTTACATTTTTAAATTGATAAACAGTGAAAAGCAGGAAAGATACAATAAGGCAGATGGTTGTTTATAAAGCACTTGTAAGTTGCTGCAATTCAAAGAATGGTACTAATTGTTAGAAAGAAGACAAAAATTGGAATAGGGGGAGTGTTTCAATGAGTTCATCATGAGCTTTTTAAAAATAAAACCTTCAGCAGCTTTAGTTCAATTAGAATCATTCTTGCCATTCTGGGTTTACATGCAGAAGTTTAGATTCTCAATTCTTAATAAACTTTAGTACCAGCCATTTTCATGTAGCTGAAATTAAAGCTACAGCTAATCTACCTGTATGTACCCATTTAATTATTTTTCATTTTTGTGGTTTGGAAAAAACCCAGAATTTATTACATAGCAGAATGAAGTTGAATTATCATTGGACTTAATAACTGTTTTCCATTAAAAAAGAATGAGCACAGCAGCAAACTCCAAAATCAGCAGAGATTTTACAGGAAGGAAGTAAAATGGTAGCTAGTTGACTTGTTTTCTGTTCAAGGAGTGGTGAAAAAATGGTTTTTTGGGACAATTATCTTATCAGATAAAGATATATTTAAGTAGTGCTTAGACAGAACACCAGTTAGTATGTGTGATGAAATGAGTTGGTGCACCTTTCTTTTGTGAATGTTTAGGTTGTATTTCCATTAGTGGTCTTAAAAGTTTCTATGGAAGACAGAGTAGTTTCCTACTTTTTCAACATGAGTTTTTTTGAAAAGCAGATATGTAGATTTACTGCTTTCATCAAGCAGCTCTTCTAAAATATGTTTATTTTCAGTTGCAGAACTCCAGAAGAGCTTGTTCTCTTTCAGAAGATTTTCAGCTTTTGCATGATAAAAAGCAAGACTCCCATGACTTTCTGTATTTTCAACAAGATACCTACATTTAATTTTTCTGGGAATATTTTTATTTACACTTAGCATAGCAGTGATATCATCAGTAAAGTGGTATCAGTTGTGTCCGTCCTTAATAGAAATATTTTCTTAAGTTGCAAAGTTCTATCAGGCTAAATATTCAGCTAAAAATACAGAGTGCCTTTAAGCGGGAACATCCTAAACATTATTGTATCTGCTGGTCTCTCTGCCTGCTGTAGTGGTGGGGCTTCCAGGTATAGAGGAGACCATAGATGAAACTTATTCCTGTGAAGTGCAAGTGCTACCCATGGTAGATGGGGTTAGGCTTATGCTATGACTGTGAAGCTGACTTCTAGGGGAGAAAATGTGCTGTTTTTCAAGTTTTCTAAGGTGCTCATATTGTAATGATTCACTTAAGTTTTGTGAAGTTTATAGGAAGACTTCAGAAGGAGCACCTCAAATCCTCTGTAGCTGTTACTGAATTCTCTGGGAACAGTACTGAATGTCAAGACTGTTACAGTCAGAATGTGACGTAGACTGAGAGAAGAAGGAACGATTATTTTAATCTCTTGCTCCATAGTTAACACCAAAAGAATTAACTGCTTAGGCAGTGTTGCCCTACTTTAATACCAATTCAGAATAATATTTAAACTCTGGAAAGCTGGAAAGCTCTTCATGTGCAACTGTCTTCTTTCCATTTTTGGAGCTGTGCTTTCTACATGCTGCCAGGTTTTGACCTTAGCCTTAATTATGGGAAAAGTAGTTTCAAGCTCCTGCTCTGAGTGAATGAAACATTTAAGGTCTTACAACTGGTTATCTCAATACCTAGTTCTAAAACTCTCCAATGTGTTTGTAGATTTGATCAGGACTGGGGTTCTTGGGTAGCTTTCAGTATGTGTTTCTAACATACTGAATTTCAGTATTTCTGCTTTCAGAATTGTGGTTTCTAACCTGAGGGTAAGCAAAGGAGAGAAAGCAAACCCATAGTTACTTAGCAGTCCATGTCTTTACTAGAAAAATGTGTAACGGTTCCCATACCTCAGGTTCAGAAATACAGATCTTCAAGAAATCAGAATATGCTTATCCTTCAGTGAGAGTTTGTTTCATTTAAAGTATAACCACTTTAAATATCAAAGCTGTGCTTCTTTTAGGTGCTCCTGTTGGTATGGATCTGTATGTTACTGAACTGTTATTATTGAACAGTTTAAGTTCAGTGGGACAAACCTGGTTGTGTGCACAGACTAGGAAGCAGGAGGCTGGGAAGTAGCACTGTGGAAAGGGGTTTTTGTTAGTGCCATGCTAAATCAGTAGACTCTATCACTAAACAATGTGCACTGGCAGCTGGGGGCATCAGACCCAGCAGAGACAGCCAGTCAGGGGAGGGGATTGTCCTCTGCACTGAGGTGGTCTCACCTTGAGTATTGTGTGCAATTTTGGGCACCATAATATCAAAAAGAGATTAAGCTATTAGTCCAAAGGAGGGCCATGAGGATGGGGAAGGATCTGGAGGGGAAGCCTTATGAGAAGTGGCTGAGATCACTTGGATCCTCTCTGAAGGGGACTGAGGGAAGACCTTGTCATGTCCTCAACGTGCTCACAGGGGAAAGCAGGGGGGCAAGAACTGACTTCTTCATTCCTGTGTACCAGTGACAGGACACAAGATAACAATGTGAAGCTGAGTTTAGCAAAGTTCAGGGTAAAGATGAAGAAAATTTTCTTCACCCAGATGTTGTTGTACACTGGAACAGGCTCCCCAGGGAAGTGGTCACAGTATCAAGGCTGTCTGAGTTCAAGAAGCATTTGGACAACACTCTTGGGGACATGTGCAGGGGCGGGAGCTGGACTCGATGATGCTCATAGATCCCTTCTACCTTAGTTTATTCTAGAATTCTTTATGAAGGTTTCAATTTCAAAGTGCATAATGCCTTCCACCAACTAATTTTACAAGACATGTGTCATGATGCTCTTGAAAAGGTATTACCTGATAGTATGTATACCACTACTCAATTATATTGTGTTTAGCAAAAGTGCACTTTATGAGGGTTGTGTGCCTTGAAATCAGTTTATAGTCGTAGAAAAGGAAACAGCCTGTTTGATAACATGAGCTTACACTCACAGTCATCAGCCAGGAACAGAGCTCTTGTTTGTCCTGAATTTTGATTTACTGTTAAGTTTACAGTGTCACATCTCTTCTTTCTGAAGCATTTTGGGAATGTCAGGAACCATTGGATGCTACTTTGCTAGGACAACGTAAGGATTAAAAATGATCTAAGAGGTCCGATAAATTCCTGCAGATACCAGTATAGTTCAGTGCTCTTGATTGAAGTGGCCTAGTATACAAAAAATACTTCCAGATGGATATGATTGTAGGTAAATAAAATTCAAATTATTTTTATGGCAGGTAAGTTGAAATCAGCTTCTAGAAGTTACAAAGGTGCATACTGAGTTGCAAGTACATCGCTTCAGGTTTTATCAGTTCTCCATCAGTAAGCTAAAACTGCAAATTAATAAAGTACATAATTAATATTTCTTCAAAATATTCCTTTATAAGAAGGCAGGTTAAGGAACAACAGATCATCCTTTATACACATACTGTGTGACTGGGTAATCTCAAAGAAAATCTGTAAAATGATATTCACTTATCTTTCTGTAAGACAAATCTGGTGTCAGTTCACAGTTGGCCTAAGAATTGAAATTTTTTTTTTTTTTCTCCAGCTGTTTTTTAGAAAGTTATACTCTTTGGTGAAATGCTCAGTATATTCTTCTATGAAACTTACCTTTCCACCTTCACAGGAAACCAACTGAGGTTATTGTCAGATAGGCTAGAAAGCAGAATTTATTTGGCTGTAATATTAAATAAACGGCTAGTTCATTTAATACTATTTTTGGCATAAAAATAGAATGTAGCCATAGAGACAGTATAGGCGAAATGAACACAAATTAAGTAAATCATAAGTTTACTAGAAGTGGAAAGTGAAGGTTGACACACATTTTTAGTACCATTTAATATTTTATTGGGCAGGCTACATTCAGTAACAGAAAAGATCCTAACTTAGATCACAGGAACATATTTTTGGGCTGATTTGCAATATTCAGGAGTACAGATGCTCTTGATCCTGCATTAGAAGTCATAATTTTAAGAATACTATGTGGGGAAAATAAGGCACATTAGCCTGCAGCAGAAATAGCTGAAGAAGCCATAATTCTAACTTCTACTAACCAGCAAAAGTAAGATTGTCTGGCATACTATTAAAAGGAGCATTCAGTCAAGCAAGGGGTGATCTCCAGGCCATTTGCAGGTGATTTAGAAGAGGCTCTAGAGAGTCCTGTGAAGAGGAGCGGACAAACACTCACGGCATATCAGTGAGGGTGTGGCACTGCAGTGTGCAGGCAGTTCCCACCAGCAGGAGTAGCACGAAGGGTGCAGCCACGCTCTGGCTGGTGGTTTTGTCTTTTGACTGGTTGTGGGATGTTTGGGTTGTTCGGTTTGGTTTTTTTTTTTTTTTTTTTTTTTTTTTTTTTCAGGCAATAGCTTCCAAATGGTGAAAAGCCACTGCTGCCGCTGCCAGCAGAAGTGTGCTAAGCCAGACAGAGCCCCCCAGGAGGGACACAGCTGTCCCGACCCCTGGCTGCAGGGAGTGCCTCAGCCGGGGGCAGCACCAGGCACCTGCGGGTGGTGTGGGCAGCTGAATGATCAGCTCTGGCTGGTGGCAGCGCCTAAGAAAGGAGTGGAAAGGCTAAGGAGTATTAGTGANACCCATCCCTCAGGAAAGTCTGCTGCCTTCCTGGGCCCAGGTATGGGATATCAGCAGGAGACTCGATGGATGAATTATTGTAGAAGCAGCAGAGGATATTTTGAAATCAGCCTGCTCTTGTTCTTATAGGGGATTTAACCTGACAGGTATCTGCTGGGAACTCAACACAGTGGAAAAGAGGCAGTCTAGGAGGTTCTTGGAGTGCATGGAGGAGAGCTTCTTGTCACAGCTGGTGAGCGAGCCTGCCAGGAGTGGGGCTCTGCTGGACCTGCTGTTTGCAGACAGAGAAGAGCTGCTGGGAGGTGTGGTGGTCAAAATGCTCATTTTGGTAACAACAACCACAAAATGATAATGTTCTCAGTTCTTGGTGAAATAAGGAGGGTCCTCTGCAAAATTTCAGTCTTATTTCCAGAGAACAGACTATTGTCGTATTCATGAGAGTGATTTAGAAAGTTCCCTGGGAAGCAGCCCTTAAAAAACAAAGTGGTCCAGGGAAGTGGATGTATTTCAAGAAATATATCTTGAAGGCACAGGAGCAGACCATCCCTATGTGCTGGAAGAGACACCAATGGGGAAGAAGACTAGCCTGGTTGAGCAGGGAGTTTTCACAGGAACTCAGGGGAAAAAAAAGAGGATTGAAAAAAGTGGCAACTCAGGAAGTGTTCAAGGATATTGTTACATCATGCAGAAAGAAAATTAGAGAGGCAGAAGCTCTGTTAGAAGTTAATCTGGCCACTTATGTAAAAGGTAATAACAAGTGTTTTTATAAATACACTAATTTAAAAAGGACTAAGGAAGAAAACTCCAGTCTTTCTTGAATGCTAGAGTATGAAAATAGTCATCAAAGATGAGGAAAAGGCTGGTGTATTTCACGCTTTAGTTTCAGTCTTCAGCATTAAAACTGATTATCCTAAGGACAATCAGCCTCCTGAGCTGGTAGACAGGGAGGGATGGGGAGCAGAGTAGACGCCCTGGAATCCAGGAGGAGGTAGGTAGTAACCAGCTGTGCCACTTAGATGTTCACAAATCTGTCGGAGGATGTGGTTGCCTAAAGACTTCTGGCATTAGCAAAAGTCCTATGAGGAGCTTCTGAAGGTTGTTTAGCCTTGAGAAAGGGTCATTTTCAGTTAAAATTAAGTAAATCCTGTTTCTTTTGACCCACTAGTGTTCTGGAGCACAGAGGCAAAATGTTGAAGACATCCTGAGGTGTTATTTAGAGTTCTGCTCTGGCTTTATATAAAATTAATCCTTTAGTCCATCTGTTAATATTTATCTGGTCATTTCTGCTGAGCAGTGAAAGTTGTCAGAATTAGATGATGCATGACACGTCACTGGCTTTTTTGTCTGTGACTACAAAAGTTGGTGAGCTTTAACTATGTTCATCTGATATATCCATTGTTTTTGGCATGGATTTTTAACCTTTCAAAACTATAGCACTGCACTGCCTCACCACCTAAACAACATTTTTCCATAATAGTTGGAATAATTAAAACTGCTCTTTCATACAGATCCCTTTTCATAATTCATATCTATTATGAAATTTAGAAATAAGATAGTCATAGTTATGTAGATAGGATTGGAATATTAAATTGTGTTCATAACCTTCATTTAAATTTGTTCCACTGTTAAACCTAAGAGTTTTTTTTTAATTTTTTGCTTTCTTTTTGCAAACTTTTAATAATTGTGTTTCTTGTCTCAGTTTGGGACAGGGGTCTTGTTTAATTACTTGTAGTGCAAGGTGCTTGATTGAATAATTTGCTTGGTATTGATACATATATATACATATATATATATATATATGTATGTATGTATGTATTAATATGTATATTTTTTTTAAAAACCTGAGGATTTCCATAGGATGGATTTCATAATAAAGCCATTTCTAAAGCCAAATAATCATCAGCTGGTTTCTAAAATTAGAGATGCTTCTCTTAAAAAGGAAAACAAAAAAGGAAAACAAAAAATAAACCAACAGGTGTCAGCAAAGTCCACGTAACAAAATATTGGGTCACATCACATCAACAGTATGTGCTGTATTCATGACAAATCTCTGTTGTCTTTCATTTAATTCTCTCAAAAGATCTTGAGATCTTAGTTGTGATCAGTCAGCTCAAAATACAGAATATTACAACTGTGTATGAAGGTTGAATTGAATGGCTTTTAGTAGAAAACATAAGAAACCACATAGAGATAATGTCAGTTCCATCTTAATGAATTGTTCTCCCACACTATAATCCAAGTGAGGTTTTGTGGCTTTTTAAAATGCCATTGATTTTGTTTTCTCTCTCTGATTTTTTTTAAACTTTTTTAGCCTGCATTGAATGGAGGCTTTAGAAGTCTATTCAGCTTTTAGGAACTTTTGTTCTAGGATGGTGATGTTGAGGGTTTGTTTTTTCTGTATGTCCCAGTTCTTAGGTAAGTGTATCTGAGAGTTGTATGTCAAAAAGTTTGTTGCATCTCTAATCAATACATACTGGCAGGTTTGTCACCTCAGGGTCAAAATACAGCTCATTCAGTCTCAAGGCTATGGCAGCCATAGTAGCAAGCCTCAGGTCAGTCCCACTTGAGATTTGCTGTAGGGCAGTCAGTTGGAGTTTATTTTGCATTTGTTTCACTGAACATTATTGCTCTTACACTGCGAAGAGGAAAACATTGTGCATAGACTACTGTGTGTTATAGGGATTGTTCCCCTCTTGTGCTTATTTTCTCTTCTTGCGTTGAAGTGCCTATTAGCAATGAGGAGACAAATTTTATGAAATAACAAAATCCATTACTTGTCACGACATTGCTTCTAGTGNGTTTTTTTTTAATTTTTTGCTTTCTTTTTGCAAACTTTTAATAATTGTGTTTCTTGTCTCAGTTTGGGACAGGGGTCTTGTTTAATTACTTGTAGTGCAAGGTGCTTGATTGAATAATTTGCTTGGTATTGATACATATATATACATATATATATATATATATGTATGTATGTATGTATTAATAT